>JAFFZR010026763.1:0-23316 GCA_018397195.1 Lethrus apterus | reverse complement strand
CAACAATTGTTTCGCCACACAGTGGCTTCATCAGGTACATACATGTGTACATTCATCTACCTGATGAAGCCACTGTGTGGCGAAACAATTGTTGTAGCAATTACAATAAATATAGTGAAACCAAACAACAATTTTTGTTTTTATTTTGCTTTTAATAAACGTTTACAATTTTGCGATCCTTTAAGACTTTAAAAGTTTTCAAGAATCAAGGATTGAGTTGAAAACCTTATTTGATAAAATCTATCGAGTTGAAAACCTTAATCAATTCTATCCGTACCTTCCGTGTTTCCTTTGCACCCCAAACATTGTCCTGTGATCCTATCGCAGGGATTTCCGCTACACGAACATGGTTGGCAACTCCCGCCGGATTTAGTCGGTAAACCAAAGTAACCATCATCACAACTGGAAAAAATCATGTTGAAAACGTTTCGTAGTCAATACTAACCTAAAGAAAGGGTTTTCTATTATATACGTTTTTTTATTTGTGAAAAATAAACCTAAGAGATAAATTAAATGAATTGATATGAATGAAGTGTATGAGTAGTAGAAGAAGAAGAAACTAAAACAAACAAATACAAAAAGAAGATTGTAAAAGGAAGAAGAGATGAAGAATGTATTTGGTTTTGTTGATAAAAATAAAAATTCGAAGACAAAATTGTTGAAGAAAATTGGAAGAAAACGCAGTAGAATATTAAATGGAAAATAGTGTTATAAAAAAACAATAAATCTGGATGGATAGAGTTTGAAAGAATGGACCAAGACCGAATGTGGAAAAATGAATTAAATGGAAAAGGAGGAAAGTTATGGAAGAAAAATGAAGAAAACACAGTAAATAGAATAAGAAATGGGAATTATCAAATATATCGTGGAACATGTCAAAAAATCCATGTACTTACATTTCACAGTGATCACCAGTGTACCCTTTGGGGCATTGAGTGCACACATAACCTGGTTCATCGTCATCGTTACTCAAAGACAGGGAATCCAACTGACAACTTGGACTAAAATTGTTTTCTTCTTCCATCAACGGACACGCGCATTTTCGACAATCGTGTGACGTACCCATCAAAGCATTTCCGTAAAATCCCGACGCGCATCTGTTACACGTTTCACCGATGGTGTCATGCTCACAGGAACATTGCCCCGTGTCCAGATCACACGTCTTTGAATGTCCGTTGCAATCGCATTTGACGCAAAATCCCTGCTCGTGATGGTCGGTCGTGTTGGCAGTAACCCGAACGTAACCGTAATCGCACGTCTCGCAAGACAATCCCGTGTAACCGGAAGGACACGAACACCTTTCCACCGATCCGTAACCATCTTCGCCGATTTTCCAACTGGCCTGTTCCAAAGACGCCTCGATTTGATCCGTATGGAATTTGGCTCTCAACATGACGTATTTGACGTCGGTTAAGACGCGCAAAAATTGCGAACGGTTCACCGGGTCGCCTTGGTAATCGTCGCGGCGTAATCTGGTTATTATGTCTTTTACGTCTTTGCGTACGTGATACCAACCGGCTTCCACCAGGTTGATCGTAAAGGTCATGTTTGGGCCCGTGTAGAAATCGTTTCCGTTGGCTATCCTCAATCCGTTGGCGCCCACTAAAATTAAATTTGGACCCGTCGTTGGTTTACCGCTGGTATCGCCGCGCATCACCACCCAATGGACTTTAAAGGTGAAATTGGAGCCGTACGCTTCTAGCTTGTTGCCTAGATACAATTTCGGCGCAAGCCAATAATACGATTCGATTCCTGGAATCTCGTAGTTTCCGATCGAGAGCATTTCGCGTTCGTCTGGAGTTGGTTTTTCGATGTAAGTCGTTGAGATGTCGCTGACGTACCAATCGTTTAGGGTTTCAAACTGAAAATTTAAAAAAATGCACGTGTAAATTGAAAATTACTTTGTAAGGAAAGGTTGGCAAAGGTGAAGGAAAGCTTTTGGGTGTGTTATTTTTGAAAAAAATCCATTTACTTTACGGTTTTTCTATTTATTTGATTTTTCCTTTGGAACTATCGATGGGACTGCGGATGACGATCTCTTGTTGAAAATTGTAAAATTTTTACTTTTGTTTAGAAAAAAACGAAGCAAGTGTGTTGTAACACATCATAGATTAACTTGTCTACACCAAACTCATAGGTCACCATATAAATTCGTAAATTTGAAAAGCAGAAAAAATTGTATCCATCTTCATGGTTTTATTTTGCTTCTATGCAAGATCTTTTTTCCCCGTCCATTCTTGACTCCTCCTTGTCTTTTACCAATTTGTTTCTTCATCATCTTCCCATTCTTTCAATGTCTTTCCTATTTTTTTTTTCGTATCCACATCAGCTCATCTCTTTTTCAAATATATTTCTGCAGTGCTTTTTCTATTCCCGCCTTTTTATTTTCTCTTTTCTATTGCAGTTATTTTTCATTTTCTCATCGTATTGTGTTTGTTTGTTTTCATTTCCATTTTTCATTTACCTTCTTTTCTAAATATTTAGACCCTTTTTTGTAAAAAATGGTCTATTTTTGTAAAAAACTATCATTTTTTTGTCAGATGTAAGACCATGATTTTTGATGGTTTCACAATTTATTGTTCTATAAATTTCAGTCCCCTGTTTTTTGTTTTTTTTTTCCTCTGTGATATAGATTTACATTATCCCCCACTAAGACTTGAACCCTAGACCATGATATTACTAGCCTATTAAACCTCTAGACCAGTAATCCCAGAGTCGTATTTAACTTCCTCAAGATCTAAGTTATTTTTTGTGTTTATTGTTTTTTCCTTCACAATTTTTTCCCTCTAAATTTTGCTTTCTCTAGTATTTCTTTTCGGGTATAAGTTTGGTTTGGTGTATAAGTTTGGTTTTTCTTTATTGAGTTCAGTTAGCACGCAAATCGGATTAAACCTTTTAAGGATTTTCATCGTTTCTGCTCCTTTTTTTCTTCATCTGGCTTGAATAAATTATGGATAATTTGTAAAAATATTTTTTAAATTCTATAAATTACAACAAAAACGTTAGCCCAAAAATTTAAAATTTAGCTAGAGGTTGTCTTCTAAAAAAATCATGATAACCTTTGTACAAGAAGGATATTTCCAATTATTTTGCATGTTTGTGTCCATGATTACATAATTCCAAATGTGAATTATCAGATGATAATAACAATAATTATTATCCTCCCTTACCTTTCGTTGAATTACAGCGGTCGCCTCGCAGAGCGTCGTCACTCCCGAACAAAAACAAGGATAACATCCTTCGTCGTTGCTTTTCCGTAGAGCGAAATGTCCCGACTTACATCTGTCGCAAAATAGCCCTTCGACGTTAACCTGCAAAGTACCAAATACAAAAAAAAATCCCAACAATTAAATGCATATCTTACCTTACACGCACACTTCTCTTCGCAGTCGTCATTGAGCACGACTCCTCTTTCATCACAAGGACATTTTTCACAATTAGGGTAACCTCGATAGCCTGGGGTGCATGCATCGCAAAGTGCGCCCCCGTAACCCGGCCTGCATTCACAAAGGGGTCCTTCAGCTTCGCCAGTGCAAATTCCTGACGATCCCAAGGGATCGCAGCTACACTTGACGCAAGGAATTTCTGCGTCGGGAGCCGTGCCGTAGGGTCTGTAATAACCCCTAATGCATCGTTCACAATTTATACCGGTCGTGTACGACTGAAATGTAAATGAAGCGAATTACGACGGTGTCGGTGATGGAGACGGGGTTGATGTAAATTTGCTTTGAGACAAATTTTGCTCGTTAGTTTAGAAATTTTGTATGTGAATTAAAGTGGATGTTTTGTAACCAATAACCATATATATCTATGTATTTATGCGTAGGTACTGTAAGCTATTATTTATTATTATTATTATTATATAAGGTGTTAGCGATTAGTCGAAATTTGTCCATATAAAACTAAGAAATAAAATTTGAGAAATATTGGGAAAACTTTCCACTCTCTAAAGTTGTAGGTTTGATGTTTTTACAAAACAAAATCTCCTATAAAAGTAAAAATTTACCATAAAAGTATTCAACTTTTTTTTCAATTTGTCTGCAATTCATTGCAATATGATTTTGCTGTTTCAAAATGATTTTAAATGATGTTCATGTGCACCAACATAAAAAAAAATTTTTCAATCACAGTTTTTATTAAAACATAAAAGCATCGATTTGTTAACTCGATAGATTGAAGATTGCTCTAGATCTTGATTTTTATTTCAAAATGTGTTTTTTATTACATGTTTTCCTCTAAAACCAATTAAAATTTTTGACTAAACTTAGGCATAATTTATCAAAGGTTTGGTTGGTTTGCAGATCTTGATTGTTATTATTATTATTTTTTTTATTATTATTTTAATATGTGTTTTTTATTACACGTTTTCCTCTATAATCAATTAAAATTTTTGAATAAATTTAAGCATCATTTACCTTTTTTTTCGGATTTATTTTTTTTTGCATGCATTTTTTTTTTTTGAAGTTTTTCTCTATAACCAGTTAAAACTTTTGATCAAATTTAGACATAATATTATTTATCAAATTTTTGGTTGGTTTCGATCATGGAATTTGTTAACTGTCAAATTGGAGTATTCTTCGAATGATGATTTTCTATAGATCTTGATTTATCATTATTATTATTTTAGAATGTATTCAGTGGCGTAGCGAGCACAATACCTTTTTAGCGCCCACCCCCCCGCCATTCGAAAACCATATAATATTATATGTAAAATATACTCGCAAATTAATAAATAAATAAAGTAAAATAAATAAAGTCATAGGCTCAAGCTAGGCATTAAATTTGAGACAAAAAATGCAATTGAGAAAACAAGACGGACCATTTGGCGCCCCTTTGTGAGTAGCGCCCGGGGTATGATGCCCCCCTTTCCCACCCCTCGCTACGCCATTGAATGTATTTTTAATTTGATTCTTTTCTTTTTAACAAATTTAAAATTTTCACCAAGTTTTTGGTTGGATGATACTAGATTTGATTAAGACTAGCTTGTGCTTAGTTATAGGGTTTGGAATCTTATCCAACCCAATGAACCCAATCCCATAAACCAAAAGAAGAACCCAACCCCATAAACCATCCAATCGAACCCATTTATCAAACTCGTAATAAACAAAACCTAATTAAATCTATCAAAACCTAAAAATAAAACGAATGAAATCCATCGAAGTCAGTAAATTCTACCCAATCTAAAATAATTGAACTTAACGCTAGCTATTCATATTAAACTCAAATAATTGGGTCGCAACTCAAAATTATCAAAACTAAACCCAACCCAATAAATTAGCTAACTTCATAGAATAGAACCCAAGTCTTTTTGAAATCAAACCTAATATAACCTTTTGAAATCAAACCCAATAAATGTTTAATTAAGTTAACGCATATAATAATGTAAAATACCCAACGTGCATTAATTAAATTGAGTTGGATTCGATTCTAATACATTTTATTTATTTTCGGACAAGTGACTGTGAGTTGAGTTGCAAAGCACGATAAACACAATAAAACTATACTCAGTCTCATCGCATTAGTTTTGCCAAACTTCGAATGAATTGCCTTTAGGTTTGGTTGCTTTGGGTGGACTTCGATACAAAAATTTTAATTAATTATTATTTTTTTTTTTTGAAAATCTTCAAAGTCATCAAAACTATCAAATGGCATACAGACAGTAGTTAGTTGTGTGCATTTCGCGTCTTTTCGATTAGGTATTGCAAATCGAATCCATGTACATACTAACACGGAAGCCAAGTTATTACAATTAACAACGGCCGCGAAAGCTTACGATTCACGTCAACTTTATGCCTTTTATAAGATTTTATAAGACATTACTTATAAATCGTGCCAATCTTTTTGTAAACAGAAGAAACTTAAAATTTCTTGGGACAAAATTGTAGATTATAATAATAATATAAATAATAATAATAATCTTTTTTTTTTGAAATAGTACAGAAATATTTATCAACAAAAAAAAAAAACACAACTTCAACGTGAATACTCACAGTACAATCTTCGCAGACACCTCCACCTTGATAATTTCCATTCGCGTCGAGACTAAGTCCGGCACTGTCGGTGGCTTCGTCGTAATGACAGCTCTTGGCGTGTCCGTGACAATTGCACGATAGGCACTCTCTTGAATCCCTCGACGATCCCGCACCCCAACTTCGTTGATTGTAAAGGGGGCAGCAACGGTCGCAGTTCGATCCGCAAGTATGATGGGCGCATTCGCATTCCGGATGCTGCCGAAAAAATAAATTAAAAATTTTGTCGAGCGCACGGTTGAATCAATTCTCGTTCGGTTTTGGCACCGGACCAAACCGGCAAGCACATTTTGTGCATTCCGTGGCTTTCGTTCATATGATTTTTCTTGTTAAAAAAAGTTTTGCGACTGGGCATGAAGATGTTGTTAACATAAATTATAGGAAACATTAGGTACGCTAAGAATTTAAAACATATAAATCAACGCAATATAATTCCTAAGATTTCCCATTGCATTTGAACTACACGTTCTAATTGGGTCAGATGGTCCTAAATTGTATCTACAGGAAAAGATCTTCTATTCCTGTGAGGAATTTCTCCAGGATTTAGTTTGACTTAATTTAATATTAATTTGATTCTGTCATATCTTGAATTGACGCGGTTGATCTGGCGCTGCTAGCAAACAGTGAGGATCTATTTAAATGGCTGAAGAAGAGATTTGAAAAGTTTCTTGAAAGAAGGGGACTACAGTTAAACTTTAGGAAAATCAAAGTAATAGTACTTAGGAAAGGTGAAGAAAGGAGAAGAGATGTCATGCCAAAGTGGAAAGGGGGAGTCATAGAGGAAGTAAAAGTGTGGCTATACTTAAGGTGGGTGATAAGAGAACCACCCAAAATACGTGCGCAAGAAAGCAAGGAAGGCGAAGTCAGGACTTAGAAAAGTGTTAATGGAAGGAAATTGATAAGAGACGATGGTAGTATAGAGATGTTGCTAAGGAGCATTTTATTGTACCGAGCGGAAGTGTTGGGTATGAAGGATCACAAGAGCGTGGAAAGCACTTTACAAGGGCGATAAAAAGGGCACTTGGGCCAGTGGCGTAGCGAGCTTAACTCGCGCCCGGGGCACAATACCTTTTTAGCCCCCCCCCCCATTCGAAAACCATATAATATTATATGTAAAATATACTCGCAAATTAATAAATAAATAAAGTCAAATAAATAAAGTCGTAGGCTCAAGCTAGGCTTTAAATTTGAGACAAAAAATGTAATTGAGAAAACAAGACTAGATTTTGAAATTTTTGTTTTGCGGACCATTTTGCGCCCCTTTGTGAGTAGCGCCCGAGGCATGATGCCCCCCCCCCCTCGCTACGCCACTGACTTGGGCTAGAAAAGACAACATCGGAATATACAGGGTGCGGCATTTATCTTGAGACAACTTTGATTAAACCGTCTTATTTTGTTTAATCACAGTTACATCAAATTAGGTAGATCTTCCTGAAATTTTGTATAAGGCCATAATTTCTTATTCTGAACAACTTTTCTTAGTAAAATTTTGCCGTATCATGGATTAAGTGGATTAATTTATTCATTTCATTCATCTTTCTATTAAAATTTGAAGACCGTTTTTCTTGATTTTTTTCTTATGTAACCTATTTAAAATTGTGTACCGTTCAAAACAGATTTAAAAACCCTAACGAAATAAAGTATAAAAAATATAGGTTTCCATTTGAAAAAACAAAGTTGACCTTGAAATAACCTTGAACCCATCTACCTAATGAAAAATAAGCATTGCCGTTTTATTTACCTCTCTGAATCAAATAACTATTGTCTGAAACCCTCACCCTGTATAGTTCTGAGCGAGGCAGGTCAGAAAAAATTGGATTACAACATTCCAACATGTTTTTTTTTTATCATAACATAACCATTATGATATTTTTCAACGATTTATTCTAAAATATACCGGGTGTTGAGACAAATTCGTTTCGACCTTATTTTCCAACAATCACATTTTCCATTTTCTAAGGAAGACAAATTCTAAAAATTATTACAATAAACGATAGGTTCGATCGCACAAGACAGAAATTAACCGTAAAGCGTGCCCGGATTGGATCGGATTAACCGCTTCTGGGAACGCACAGACACATAATAACTTTTTAATGTCGGATGAAGTCGATTATTTTCAGATGGATTGCGAAGTGCACCTGTCGCAATAGCATCGAGGAACGCCGACCGTTAATAAACGTACTTTTATTGTCAATTTATGTAATTATTATGAGAGAAAATAGCCGCCGGCGATCGTTATAGTGGTTTTATTCATTCTTTACGTTCCGCAATCGGAAATGAGTTTTGTGTGCGACTTTGAGCGGGTAATTCTATGTTTTCATAAAAAATATATAGGTATATAATTTAGTCGAAGCTTTATCACGAACATTAACTTGACAACATTTTCTTAAAATTTTTTAAAAAGAGTCAATTGTCGACAGTAGATTGCTGATTATCTATATCGATTTTTGGTTGTCGATCCAACCCAACTGACATGAAATAAAATATTGCGCTTTATTGCGTTTTTTTGTTTGTTTCTTAATCCTATTCCATTTTTCTTCTCTTGCTATTTTAATTTTGCTTTTTTCGTTAGAGAGAATAAGGTTTTCGCTATTTGGCAAGTAGATCTTAGATGGTCATACACTACCCGCAAGGCTGCATCATGTCTTTTTAAACACAATGTTGGTGAATATTTTGAGCAAGCTAGAAGCAAATGCATCATTGTTTCAGGATGCGTTTTGCATGATCTACCCTTTGGATCTATTATTATTATTATTATTATTTTTAGATGCGATGCAATGCCACGTAGCTCGAGAATACGCGACATCACTTATTATGCTTTTACCAACGTCCCCCAAGAGAGGTGGTTAATGCTTAATTAGCCCTACGACGTTGGGTGGCTAGTTTCGTATGCCCGAAGAATGCGCAACGTCCTCAAGATTATTATTACTATTAATGGGACCTACTAATCCAACCTAAGATAATCTAATCTTAGGTTGGATTAGTAGTAGGGATTCGAGAGTTCGGGGACCACCTCCTCCTCCCCTTAAAATGCCAACCAACCGTTGACCCTTGACCTTTGTCCCGTGACTATCGCGTACGTGAATCCTAGTCAACCTATGTATTTGAACAGTAATCAACACATACGAACAGACCGGTATTCAAACCCGTTCAAAAAGTGTTCCTAGCTGTTCAAATTTAACAGGTGCCGTTCGAAAGCTTTTCATACTTAACAAGATCCGTTCCGAAGCTATTCTGAGCTGTTCAAAAGCTGTTCGAAATCTGTTAGAAAGATTCGTGTCATTCTGTCGGTCTATCAGTCTTTTGGTCTGTCCGGCTGTTGGGTTGAGTTGATGACTGTTCAAAGACATAGGTTGGCAAGGATTCACAGACGCGACGGTCGCGTGTCAAGGGGTGGCAGATATTATTTTAAAAAATTTTGCCGGTGCCTTGAGGTAGAGGTGGTCCCCGAACTCTCGAATCCCTGCTACTTGGATTAAATATGATATATAACCATAACCGAATTTAGGTAATCATAACCTTACTCTAACTAAGATAATTAAGCCTTGATGTTATCTTAGATGCAAGTTTTCATGCATGTTTTCCGATCCAACCTAACCTAACTTGTATTTAATAACACAACCTAACTATTTGAAACCTAGCTATAAGGTAATAGGGCGATTGAGACTTTCCCCACCATTACTCCTCCCCACCCCTCTTCCCACCACTTTTGGTGGAACAATTGTAGCTGTTCAAAGCTCTTCATCCATATTCATAAGCTTTTTTAAGCGTTCTCAGCTGTTCATTTGCTGTTCAAACCTGTTCGTGAACTGTTCAAAGCTGTTGATCGTTTCGATGTTTTGAGTGAGGAAGGCTAATGATGGGGATAGTCTCAATCGCCATATTATCTATTACAACTCCAATCCAAGATATTATTAAATACAAATAATAACTCGTTAAATCGAAGATATTGAAATGTATTCCTAATTTGGTCGAAGAAATTCAAATGTAGTTGCGTTTTACGTGAAATTAACCTTTCTGTTGGATTCGTAATCGTTGTTATCGCGTTCCAACTTTTTTTTTGTTTTCCACGAATGTTGGAATAGGTTGTAACATCTGTAAGACGTTCGTGGGCGCAACCAAAATTCCCTTTCAATTCAAGTTCTTAGGACTTTGTTCTTAGAACAGCGTGAAAGAAATAAACCAAAAATAAAAACAAAATATTTCTGTGATGTTACATTGTCATAGGATAAAATATAAATATAAGTTATTCGTACAAAATAATTTAAAACGTATTAAAATATAAGGCGAGCGTAGAAATCTAGTAGAAAGTTGGGTATTAACCGCAAAAGAAAAAATGAGACAGGTATGCATCTTCCGCAAGAAGACGTGTGTGTGTATATTTGTATCAGATCAGGTCTGTTCGCATTAACATTTATGTGTATCGCATGGCGAAGACAGTAGTCGCGGACAGGATTGATAGGTTTCCCACAAGATGGCTATCGAATAATACCAAATACAGTCCGTAGTTCCGATGGTTTCTCGGAATATGGTATGGCGCTCTCGCACTTTATATGGGTCGTCTGCCTACCGCATACCGCATATCCACTTTTGACTTGCTGTTTCGATATTTTGATTTAAAGGCCCCTTTCAATTTTTCGCGATCGAAGCGAATATTTTACTTCCGAATTGGGAATTCGTTGACACAAAATTTATCTATGTCCTAAATAGCTAAATAAAAAATTAAAAATTTTACTTACTCCAGAAGCAACATTATGCCTGCAATTGGCCGCATGACCATTGCAAACGCATTGTCCTCCAATGCTGATATCTCTTATCGAGTAAAATAGTCGCTTGTCTTTGGAAATATCTTGCGTAAGCCATCTCGGTATCGGTTCGATCGATCCTCGAAATCCCTGAAAACGTAGTCGGACATATCGTGCTTTCGTAAATTCTAGAAGTTCGGGACTCGTTTCGTTCGCTCCGGGTCTTCCGTGTACCAAAGAAGTGTGTATCTTGAAATAGAAAATGGTAAATTAAAATTTTAAAAATGAGGAATACCAAGAAAAAGGTGGGAGGACGAGATTAAATATTAATTGAAAATGTTAAAAAAAAAGAAAAAACGGACAATTTTTAAATTTTCTTTGGTGGTTGGTTTTGTAGATTTTATTTTCCTTTAACATCTAATGAATTTCGTGATTCTTCTTTGTCAGGATTTGTTCGAAAATATTTTCTTCAAAACTTTCTCCGCAACTTTCTTCGAATAATGTGAAGAAATGCTGTTTCCACAAAATTATCTTCCTTTTATGGTTAATATTTTTTTTTAAGAAAAATGGCAAAGAAGTTAATTTATGAGTTTCCTCTTCTTCACATCGGTTTCCATTTTTCGCCGCGGCTTCAATTCTCCACTGCCCTTCATTATAGATCTCTTCACATTATTCTTTTATGGAAGATGGAAGAAAGAACATATGGTGCAGGAAAAAATAGTAAAAACTGTAAGAAAATACTCTCCATAAAGAAAACATGGTTATCGATAATTAAACTCATCGTACCTGAAAAAACCAACTCTTAACATTTCGTTTTACCATCTATTGGTGAAACCTATTATTAATAATAATAATAATAATAATAATGTATCTTTATTGCATTATAAGAATATACAAGAATATAATACAATAAGTTAAATACAAAAATACATAAACCATAAGCAAAAATACATAGACAAGAAAAACATAGACAAGCCATCTAAACTTATAACGCAACCACAGGGCGAGATTCAGATATACAAATCTGCTTTAATACCTAACCTTGAACAATATAAACTAAAACAATATATTTATACCTAAACCTAACATATGAATAATAACCACAAAAATAATACATGTTGATGTGCACTCTGCTGAACAAAAAAAAATATCGAAAAAAAGAAATAAAGAAGGAGTAAAGAACACCATTTGAATTTTTTGAAATCGACTATAAGGATCTCAAGAATGTAAGTTTGAGTTCGCGTTTAAAGGCGTTAAGTTGAAGCGATTTTAATTGCTCATCAATGGGATTATACTTGTGAAAGATCGAGTATGAGAAGCTTCGCTTAAACAAGGAACTTTTATAGAGTGTAAATGTCTTGATAAATTTTGATATTCAAGACAAAGACGTTTTTGGAAACAAAAGCTAGTGTTATTTGCTATGGTTTATTGGGTTGTATTGAATTTCTGAAAATTGCTGACAATCTGACGCCGAAAGCAATTATTGTCATCACTATTTAAAAATTATTTTTAATAGATTTTATTTTATTTATTTTTTTGTTAGTTGGAATAATGTGGATTTTTTATTGGTTTGACCGAGTTAATCGCGGTGCCTTGATTTGGATTTATATTCAACCAAAAACTACAGAAAATTGATGATTTTAAAGGAAGTTAGAACGGATTTTTTTCTTTAAAATTTTTATGTGGAATTGGGTTGGATTTGGATTTTCTTCACTTTAATCTTGTTGGATTAGGTGGATTAAAATTACGTTAGTTTTGTGTTTGTATTCAAACCAAAGGTATAAAAGGCTTTAACACAAAAAATCACAGACAATTAATTAAACTATGGGGTACGTTTACGATGAAATTTTTGAAACCCTTGAAAATTTTTGTTGGAATTTTTGTTGTTAATCGTGGGTTGGTTTCAATCTTTTAACTTTGCAAAAAATAATACTTATTATCCAGAATTGAGTAGTTTGGATATCAAACCTTAAGAAAATACAATGCCTTTCTATAAATATTCGATGGATGTTAGTGTTAGTGAATGTGGAATTGAGATGTACTGGAAATTCTCTTCTCTTACATCTTTTTCGATGTTGACACCAATTCTTTAAAGTTTAATTGCTGCTTAAGTACATTATCTTTTATGATTTTTTTGTTAAACAGATTTTCACTTATTTTCGTCTCATTTTAATTTATTCTTTTGTTTCTTTGTTCCGTCATGCAGTTTGTTATCTTGCGATTTTCCACACAGACAACAAAATTCTTGTTTTAAGCAAATATTTTATTGCCCAAGATAACTCGATTGAAATTTACAAATGTGTTAATTTTTGTTGATTATTTTTCCGATAATAACAACGTTACACGAAGATGCAATTCTACTAGATTTAAGCAAAAATACACCACCTCGACTCGCAACCAATTAAACTGTTTATTTATCTTTTAATTAAAATTAACATTTGCAATGTGGACCTTATCGCTCGCGACGCGTCCGTTGGTAATTTCAAAAGTCGTGAATTATCGACGTGAATTTTTAAAAAATCCCCCGACGGAATGCGGAAGTTCACGATGGAAATTTATCCCGATCGGCGATAATAATGGGAACTGGACGTTTCGTCGGTCGATCTAAAATAAAAGAAAAAAAACGAATGCCTCGTGATGTCGGACGGTCGGAATTCAACGTAATTGAAATTGGCGAGCTTCGCCTTCGTATGATTTGTTGATTGTTACGGTCGATGGATCGAAAGTTGAAAGAGCTTAAGTCGTTAATAATGATTTGTGGCGTTTTGATTGTACTTACTTCGCCGTTTTCCATGGGCGTCAGTCGTGAATAGAAAGAAGTACAAATGACTTCCGTGTCGGTCGAATAGTGCGGTTTGCCCTTCGTCGCCGGCGTGTTGTATTTTTCGATGCATTCTTTGTCGTTGGCGGCGAAATATTGCCACGCGTCGTAAGATTCGCCGTCGAGTGATCGTTCTAAAATCCAGGAACCCGGACGCGGTGAATTTGCCGCTTTGATTATGATGTATGCCACTTGATACACCTGTAAATAAAAGATAGTTAAAAATAAAATAATAATAAATATATAATAATGTTAATAATAATGATGATGCTCAAGAATAAAAGAGATAACAATAACGTAATGATACGATAAACTTAAGCTGTGATGAATTAAGAGAAACTGTACAATATAAATAATAACCAGTTTATTATTATTATTAATTTACAACTGATGCACGGCGCCACTTATCGGCGAGGGCCGTAACGCATCAGTCGCTCACAATAGCCGCGCTGACGACGGGTAATAACCCAGAAACCAACGTTGGTCTGTGGATGTATCGTTTATTTTTCTTTATATGTTTCATGTGCTGACATAGCATTTCCAATTGTTAATTTAAAGGATAAACCTAGTTGAATTAAATGAGTCTAACGACAGTAATGACGTAAAAAACTACGGGTTTTTACGAAAACTGGCCCAGATTTTTGACCTTTTTTTACTGGAAAATGTAAAAATATCAGGGCACAGACTTTTTCAAAATTCAATCCAACATTCTTCTAAAAATCGCGTTGTAACAATTTTTTTATTTTTTTGTAAAAATGTAGGTTCGACAGTTTTCTGTTATGCGATTTTCTAATATGAAGGTTCAACGGAATCTTTACAAAAATTGAAGGAAATTTTGAAGAAAATATTTTTGGAATTTTTTTACTGGAAAAGTAAAAAAAAAAATCCGTGCTCAGAATTTTTCAAAATTTCAATAAACATTCTTTTAAAAATTTCGTTGTGACAGTTCAATGTTTTTGTAAAAATTTGAGTGCGACATTTTTCTGTTATGCAGTTTTCGTAAAAAAAAATTGTTTTCATGAACGTCAGGTATACATATTCCATTACCTGCACTTTTCACGTTAGTTCTTCCTCCCGAAACTATTTCAAAATTTTCCACGTCCCTAAAACATTCACCCATCTCTCATAGAGCTCGATAAATTAAAAGGACAGTGTGGCGGGGGTGGCGATTTGCTTTTGTTTGGCCAGCGTTCTCGTGCGCTGTGCAGATTTACGTTATAAATGACCACGCGGAATGTTATTGTTTTAAAGGCTCACTTTGTATGGTAATATCACTCGGTTCTACCTTTATGGTAGTCATTCGTGACAGTGCTGTTTTAAGGCATCGACCGATCGGTCGGGAACGTATCCACACCACTCAATGAAATAAGGACCCATCGTGTACTTCTCGAAAATAATTTTTTTTTTCTGTTGATCAGCAATTTTTCTCTCAGTAAAGCAACTAATAAATATCAACAATTAATTGCAACAACAAACATTAACAATGAAATTTAAAAAAAAAACTGTACGAAATTTTATGTATTCTTAAATTTTCTTTTTTATAATTTTTATTTTTCAAGATTATTCTAGTTGTTTTATCGCAGTTTTAATGTTTTCAATTATTTTTACTTTACTCCTTAATCCCTAAAATTTGAACTTTACACCCTCCACAATCCCACCTTCATTCATAGTTTTTAATTCCTGTTCTTTTCATGGTTTTCATGTTGATTCTTTTTGACAAGATTCTTTCAAATCATGCGTCTTCATATTTAATTTTTTATATCTTGTTCCCTTTTATTAAAATCGTTATATTTAGGTTCCTATGCCTTTTTTAAAAACTTTTCTAAAGGTCGTCGTTATTGACCATTTATTTTTATTGTTTTGATTGCCTATTATCTTTTTGTGGCTTTTAATAACTTTCCCACCAGGTTTTGATTGGAACTTTCTTTACTTTTGTACTCATTTTTTAAAAATTTTATGGGAAAGATGACCTTTTGCAAGTTCTGATCCTTTTTGATCAATTTAAGTTGATTTTTTTTAACTTAAACCAAATATTTATAAAATAAAAACAATGTTTGACAAACATCTGCAAAATAAGTCGTATGAGGGTTACGAGAAACTTTAAACGAAACATAAATTCTGAAAACGACATTTCTATTAGCTGTTTAAATTAAATTGAATCTGTGCGTATAGAATTTCCTTTTACGGGCATGACAGTATTTATGATGTTATCAACTGCGCTTGGTAATATGACGACAAAATTACTTATATAGTGTAGAAGTCACAAAAAATGCTCGAAATGGCCCCCATTTGCACGAACAGATTCAAACCACAAAAAACAAACGTTGTGTAGTTGCAACATCGGATTTCAACCAAAATCAAATTAAATTATTTAAATTAATGTTTCTTTATTTTCCTATATCTGTTAATTTGTATAACTTTTTCTTAATTAGCCGCTCAAATAAATCAAATATTTTAACAGTTGGCGCTGATATTATATACAAATTCGCAAAAACGGCGGGTTCGATCCTCACGTCAGATTTTTTTTATTTTAAACATTGTGCGGATGTTTTCGTGTGCATTATTTTTGCTTAATATTTAATTGTTTAAAACATAAAAAATGTATCACATCTCAGCTTGAGATTGTCATCTCACCCTACTACTACTATTATTTTTTGTTACTCAAATTAGTTTTTTCTTATGCTCATGCTTTGTTCTCGTATCCGTGCAAGCAATTTAATTCCGTAAGGTTCAGACTAAAAACGTTACATTTTCCACGTCGTTTAAAACAGAACGTAAAAAACAAATGGTCCAAAATGGATCTCATTCTAAGCATTTCGATCCGACTCTGTTCGGTGAATACACTCGGACATTGCCGTTCACCACGCCTTTTTAATGTTGATAATCGACGTGGTTGCTCAACGCAGTGGCACTTTTTGTAATGAATATTTTCTCCGATCGTGTTCCTTATTCGGACATTTACTTTAGAAAGTTTTCGTGTTGAACGTTCGAGGACTGATCGGAAATGTATGTTACGATACGATGGATGTTTTATCGGAAAATACAAATGTATTTTTAAGTTGATTTTTTCCATTGTGTTCTTTACGAAAATTCAAAATCTGTACCAATTTAATTTATGTGACACGAAGGTACGAACCATTTTTTTTTAACTACTCAATGCGTTCATATTCTCATTCACTCAGTATTTTATCTGTAATAGGAAGATTGGTGTTCCACAGAGATCGCTCTTGAAACCAATGCTATTTTGAATTTACATGAATAACCCATGATTTAGAAATCATGGGTGCATAACTTTCCCCAACTGTAGAAATTCTACCGACGCGACGTATTTAAAAAGGCTGTGTTAACTTTTTGAAAAATAAAACAATTTAAAAAAAAAATTCTGTCAAATTATTGTCAACGCATACCTTTCCTTCCCTATTCTTTGCTCTTATAATTTTCTACTCGCTCTCGCAGCTTTTGAAGTTCACTGACATTAGAGCCTTCACTAACCCAATCTATTTAAATAGTTTCCACAGTATCATTGTTTTTTTTTTTTTCGAGGTGCGAACAATTGCCGGTAACCGTACGTGACGTCACGACGGAAACGATGCACGTTCCGATATCCGACATGGGCGAAGATGCGAAACTCAAGCGAACCACGTTTCGGATTGTTTAAGATACGATCGGCGATACTAAAGAAACGATGATGGATTACCGGCAACGCACGAATTGTGCACTACAAACTCACGAACTGAGTGAACAAACACTTTTATTGGTGTACTATTATTGGACGCCAAAGATTCGATAGATTTTCTTCGCCGGAGCGCAATAAATTTATAAATAAATATGAAATAATGAAATATAAAATAATGGTGGAGGCGCCGGAAATTCAACTGAAGATTTCGTAACTGAAAATATTCAACGAAAATGTTTAAAAAATTCGAAGCGCAAGACGAATAATTGTACATACAATAAACATAAACAATACGCCTCACAAGCAAGGATTTAATTTAAACGTTCGTGCCGTTATCATTTGCGTCAAATGAAATATCGTTACATATATAAACGAGTGAACTATTCATTCGATGCCTTATCGGGCGCTGGATAATAATTTTCACATTACACGCCCATAAAAGTAATAATTCAGATGGTAATTAACTAATGGTTCGTGTTACAACTTCAACCGGGCTCTCCACTCGACCGTGCAATTTGAGAAAGACTATATTAGCGTGATGCATAAATGTTCGCATAATGTTTCCAGTAGTCACGTATCGACGATATAAACTATTAATTAACAAACGTATTGTTTGTTCAAGGAATATCTAAGCAATATCTGTTTATATCGTGAGAGATTTTTATTTTTGTTGAAGAAAATGAATATTAGAATAAATAAGCATAAATATAACAATATAAATAAGTGTCCATTCTGATGATGCAATAAACAAATATCTGTCATGCCATGCGTTTTGTTTACTATTATTACACGATAAAGAAATGTATATACAGCGATGGAAAAATTTATTCGGACCGTTGCTATCAGAATTACATGTACCGGGTGTGCCCCGTATCTGGGGTCGGTCTATTACGTCTTACCTATTCACTTTATTAAAAAATGTTTCAAGTAAAAGTTGTATGGAGTCAAGTACTCTACACCATAAAATTATTCTGAAATATACAGGGTGTTTAGTTTTGCCTGTACGTTATACAACTTTGTTATTTTAAATGGAACAGCCTATATATCGTCGCATTTTCAGATTCCCCGGAACAAAATAGGGAAATTTTGTACTACAGACTCCATACTAAACTTGAGCGGTTTTCGAGATATTCCACTTTTAGTTAAAAAAAATTAATTTAGGTAGTTCTCTTTAAAAATTAATAATGTTTTTATTAACGACGATTTATATATATATATTTATGTATATTTTTATGCGATTTGATCAAGTTTTAAGTTCTTTTTCGATCGCGTATAACATTTCCTATAGCTACAGTTAATTCTTTTGGAGTTATAGGTAATTCAGTATCATAAAACCTGTGTTAGACAAAATAAGATATGTGATATGTAGTAATACCATTGACGTAATACCTTTGAAGTAAATTTATTTAGGAATAGTAAGTATCTGGATATGATGTATTACCTGTAGTTTATACTAAAATTCTAAAGTGATTGTTAACCAGAATATACCGGGCGAGCCCATTATCTGGGATCGGTCTATTACGCCTTACCTATTCACTTGATTAAAAAATGTCACAAGTAAAAGTTGTTTGGAGTCAAGTACTCTACACCATAAAGTTATTCTAAAACATACAGGGTGTTTAGTTTTTCCTGCACGTTATACAACTTTGTTATTTTAAACGGAACGCCCTGTATATTGTCACATTTTCAGATTCCTCGTTACAAAGTAGGGAAAGTTCATACTACAGACACCATACTAAAATTGAGTGGTTTTTGAGATATTCCACTTTTAGGAAATAACAATTAATTTGAAAATTTTGAAAATTAATAACGTTTTTATTGACGATTATTTCGTATCGGTTCTTTGACATAATACTAACAATGCTTCAAGTTAAACGGCCAATACCAAATATCCTCGTTATATTATACAGAGTGTTTTAAAATTGAAAAT
Organism: Lethrus apterus; assembly: GCA_018397195.1. Classification (NCBI taxonomy): domain Eukaryota; kingdom Metazoa; phylum Arthropoda; class Insecta; order Coleoptera; family Geotrupidae; genus Lethrus; species Lethrus apterus. The sequence continues at coordinate 4,115 of JAFFZR010026763.1, read as the reverse complement.
ATCTTATATCTTATTTTGTCTAATACAGGTTTTAGGATACTTAATTACCTATAACTCAAAAAGAATTAATTTTAGCTATAGGGAATGTTATACGCGATCGAAAAAGAACTTAAAACTTGATCAAAAGGCATAAAAATATACAAGGTGTTCCATTTGAAAAAAACGAGTTTTAGCCTTTTAAAGATGCTGCAATTCATTATCAATTTTGAAACTGTATAATATAACGAGGATATTTGGTATTGACTGTTTAACTTGAAGCATTGTTTCCATTATGCCAACGAATCGTTATAAAATCGTCGTTAATAAAAACATTATTAATTTTTAAAGAGAACTAATTAATTTTTTTACCTAAAAGTGGAATATCTCGAAAACCGCTCAATTTTAGTATGGGGTCTGTAGTATAAACTTTCCCTATTTTGTACCGGGGAATCTGAAAATACGACAATATACAGGGTGTTCCATTTAAAATAACAAAATTATATAACGTGCAGGCAAAACTAACAACCTTGTATATTTCAGAATAATTTTATTGTGTAGAGTACTTGATTCAAAACAACTTTTAGTTGAAACATTTTTTAATAAAATGAATAGGTAAGGCGTAATAGACCGACCCCAGATAGTTGGCACAGCCGGTATAAATTTTAAACATGTAAAAAGCAGATATTATAAGTTTTTGGCTGGAGAATGTGAGTTTTGTAACTGACATTTTTTTTTTCGTTTTCTCTCCAGTATAGAAAATGCGTAATGCTTTGATAAGAGAGTGTTAACACCATTTTTCTTTTCATTCACTTTCATATTTTGAGCGATATTAAACTTCTTCAATTAAGGAACTTGGAGCATTATTTGCTATAGGTACACTTTTGCTGAAGATATTGTTTTAATTTATTTTAACAAATAACCCATAATATTTAATAAAAACGGATCAACGGATCAGTCTAGTATAAATAATACAGTTACAATGGGTAATTCAAAACATCTAACTCAAACTAACAAGCTGTCGATAGATTTTAACAAAAGTTTGACATTTTAATAAATTCCTTGTACTCGTAATTCGTAAACTCTCCTAATCAATCTTTCTTTTGGCATTCTGTGAATTTGTCCTTACCATCCTAATTGTTTTTCCTGTATCTTCCTTAATATTGGTTTTATTTTTAGGTTTTCTCTGTACACTTCATTCCTTATCGTATCTCTTCTGGTCCTCATTTTTTGACGTTTATTCTACTTTTATCCTTATTTGTAAGTTCAAGATTCACATCCACGTTGGCATGTTGAGTTTACGACCTCTGCTTTAATTTCTTTTGTTATTTCTCTTTTGTTGAAAAATGTTGATCTTAGGGAGTTATATTCGACCGACTTTTCCTATTTAATGCTTTGTTTATTTTTCTTGTTTTCTGTTTACTTCTATAAATGTCCTTAAATATCTAAATTATGTCATCTGCTCGATTTTTTGACCTTCCAATGTGATATTCCGGGTTCTGTAATTTTGTGTTATTGTCTCTTATCTATCTCTGTGTTCAGTATATTTATGTTGTGTTGTAATTATTCATTTGTGTCTCCTACCACCGTCGCATAATATCGTCGCAAATAGTAAATCTGAATATCTCATTTTTTCTTTAACTTTTTGTGCTTAAATTTAAACAGACCGCCCAAGTCCATATTTTCACATCTCGGAGAGAATTATTGGTCTCTTTTGAAATAAAGGACGGTTGGCAACCCTAGGTGTAGGTGACGAAAAATACGAAAATTCATTTCTGCTCATTGATGACGTATCAGAGTTCTTAAACAGGTGGTCGATCTACAACGATGCTGTCAGGGTGTTTTTGTTGACGTCAATAATTGCATTATTATTTTATTTTGTCACCTTATTAACTTCCCATAATCAATTGCAATGGACTCATTTAGCGAATGCAACCGATGATAATTAACGCTCAACCCATTCTCTAAACAAATATATGTAAATTTATAGAAGAGTCATAGAAGAGACTTATGGTTTGCAACTACATAGTTTCAGGCATAACATTTAAAATAGTCAATATATACACGAAAACTCATTTTAAAATAATTATGTTTGTAAAAATAATACAAGAAGAAGACTTCAATGCAATTACATTTGTGGTTATAAACACACGTTAACTAAAATCGACATACACATTTTCAGCTTAGCAGCAGCTGCCGGCTTATGTGAATAGATCCGTTGATCGAAACACAAGACAGTGTTGCCAGTTGTATTCGCTAAACGTATCTATTGTAAGTCACATTTTCATTTATCACACAATGTATATTCTTGCATTAGTGCAAAGAAAAACCAGAGAAAGCGTGGAATTTGCTTTATCAAGAATGGATCTGGACAGGGTGACGCTGTCGGGTGATTTTAAATGATTGTTAATTGTTAAACCTAATATGTTTTTTTTTTCTGATGAACAGAATAACTTTCTTTCGAAGTGGCGCCATTGCTGGTAATAGAAAATCATAATGCATAAAGTTTGTAGAATTTGAATTTGCCGATGATTTTTTTTAAAGGCATATTCATCATCTTAGTCATAGGTTTAGAGATTGCACACATTAACATCAGATCTTTATTGCCTAAAATACATGATCTAAGATCATTTGTCCTTGATAGAGAACTGGAACTTTATGCAAGAAACATTCTGAAGGCAGACATGCCTTTTTGGCGGGTAAAGTGTTGGATGATGCACAACAATGGTTAGAAGTAAGCTAAAAATTATTTCAGAAAAAAATATGTTTTTAAAATTTTAAGTAAAAATAATTTTCTTTTTACTCTTGAACCAAATGTTAAATTAAAATCTTTTTATTTTTATTTCATTGTAAATAATCTACAAAATATTGTTCCGTATTATTATTATTATTTATTCAATTAAATACTTATACAGTGTTCACGGCTAGCTACAATAGCTAGCTATTTAAAGAGATACAAACTTGGTTAAATTGACAAAGTTTAAGTACCTTGCAATGCACATTTCGCGCAATAAATTATAAAACAAAAGAACATCAAGTTGCTAAGATACAAGCATGAACATTAATTTTTTAAATTGAACATCCTGTATATTTTTATATTTTTAAGTTGCTCTGGTTGCCTGCTGTAATTAATTATAAGACAATTTTTCTCTAACGCCGCTATTAAAAGAGTTTTGGAGAAAATAATTTTGCAAATTATAACGCGGTAAATAAATAATTTATAATAATTTCTTTTATTATTATTGATGTGAGATGCATAAGACATATTGGTGCAGTCCGAAGGATGAAAAACATTTGAGAAACAACTTGTTGCAAGAGAAGGATCAATAACAACAGTTCTTTTGTTTTTTGAGTTTTATTATTTCATCACTTTATTTTTTAACTCCTTAACTAGCGATCCAAAAGAAAAATTGTCTTATAATTAATTATAGCAGGCAACCAGAGCAACTTAAAAATAAAAAAATATACAGGCTGTTCAATTTAAAAAATCAATCGGTATGCTTGTATCTTGGCAACGCGATGTTCTTTTGTTTTATAATATATTGCGTGAAATGCGCAATGCAAGGTAGGTACTTAAACTTTGTTCATTTATACAAGTTTGTATCTCTTTAAATAAGTTAGCTATTGTAGAATAATTCCTGAACAGCCATAATGCAAGAAATTATTGTATTTTTTAACTCCTTAACTAGCGATCCTAGAGAAAATTGTTTGATACTTTATTATAGCAGGCAACTAGAGCAACTTAAAAATATAAAAACATGCAGGGTGTTCAATTTACAAAATTAATCGTTATGCTTGTATCTTAGCAACGCGATTTTCTTTTGCTTTATAATTTATTGCAGGAAATGCGCATTGCAAGGTACTTAAATTTTGTCTATTTAACGCTGCTTGTATCTCATTAAATAAAAAAATTTGCTATTGTAGAACGTTGCCGTGAACAGTATGTATAGGTTCATGCAAGATGGTATAGATTTAGAATGACTCTGTTTAACACACCAAACAGCATAAACCTGAATAGTACACTAACAGTTCCAGTTCATTTCCATATTTGGAACAGTGACGTATTTGTTGCTAAATATCCATAACTTTCGTGGAATTTTGTTCAAATTGTTCTGCATTGTATAGTATTAATTACAAAT
>JAFFZR010026760.1:0-19934 GCA_018397195.1 Lethrus apterus | reverse complement strand
GTCTTGTTCTCCTCTGCACTTCCATTTCATATTTTGCTACCCTGCTACTTGTTTCCACCACCATCCGTTCTTGCCCCGTCTCGCTCAGTACGACATACTCTCGCGTGGACTTTTCCAACGTCAGTGCCCTCTTTAGCCCTCTTTGTTGAGCTCTTTCCACCATCCTATACGCCTTCAACCCCCATACTTCTGCCCCATATAGTAGGATACTCCTTATGCAGCTTCTCCAAACTCCTATAAACTCCTTCCAATTCCCTTCTTGTTTGTCCCATAGGACCTTCCTCAGTGCTGCTTCCGCCTTCCTTGCCTTCTTACACAGAACAGAAATAACACATGTATGTTTTTTTCTACATTTTACTACTTTAGAAGTGTAAAAAGCATAAGGGAATATACGGATCAATTTGATAGTGTTGGAAAGAATATAAGCTAAGATCATGGGAGGATGAAACAGAAATGTGGCAAATATTGTATGAATAAAGCAGTTACACTCTAAAATATGACGAACTTCAATAATTGTGACAGCTATGGCAGGCGTCCAAATGTAAATGAGAATTTAGTTTTTTTTGTACACAAATTGACTTGTATGAACATGCATTTGCTGGCAAAGTGTTGATTTACAACTTGTAATAATTGAGTTCTTCTCTTCTTCATCCATCATCTGAGCCCACCGTGCTGCACAGCATAATAAGAAGGGTGAGGTATGTAATTTTTTAGCAGACTTCACGCATACATTGTAAATGAATATTTGTCGTAAGTCATTCTAAAGAACATTTTAAAAATTCTTCAGTACGTTTGGACTTATCGACAAATAAGTCTCGAACTGTAACAGGAGGCAAAAATGAACCGATCAAATCGAAACCATAATCAAATAAGGAATGATATATAGTATTAATGAAGTTTGAATGCAGAAGAAAACAAAGACCTGTGAGGAAAAGGTAAATGACAATAGGAAATATTAGAAAACACAAACAAATAAGAGAAGAGGCGGAAATGAATGAATAGGAGATTTTATAAAGAATGATTTATTCTCAAATTCATGCTTTATTTCATAAATAAATTATAAATTGATAGTTTTAATTTTTGACAGATTAAATTTTCCTTGTATTGCCCCAAAAAAGCATGTTACTAGAACTGGATCGTTACAATGAAACACAAAATTAATTAAAAATAGCCCTTTAATCGAGTATTTTAAATAGATTCAATTCTTAACTATAGTTTACAGGATGTGATCCATATACAGGGTCCTGCATATTAGCTCTGTTCTTCCATTTCTCATTTCCTGTTAGACTTAGTGATTTCTACCAAAGGCAGCGTTTAACTAGAGATGAATGAGCATTTCAGGAAATTATTTTTGAATATACAGGTTGTCCCGAAAAAGATCTGTGTGGTCGCGTGCCATTTTTTAAACGGGACACTTAGTATCTGTTTGCATAGTTCGAAGTGTTTTGGGGGTATCTATTGATATCTAATTTTTTTTTGAATTTTATTCATGCATGAACATGTATTTAACCATTTTACCTGTTTTTTAGTAAACGGCTAAAGACAGCCATATGGTTCTTGTATGAAAAATCTTCAGAATTGAATTCTACAAATACTCATGTAAAAATATACAGCGTGTTCCATTTGAAAAACATGAGAAAAATGAAGATGAATTTCTCGTAATGTCGTAATGAATTTTAAACACCCTGTATATTGCAATGACACAAAACTTTGTCTGAAGCATCCGTCAACCCTTGCTAAAAAATGAGCCAAATAATTACTCTTAAATTTTACGTTTGTAACCGCAGCGGTTTCTTTAATGTTAGTATGTAAAATTAAGTTTCTTGAAGTAGTCGCTAATTACGGCGGAATGCATGAATCAAATTCAAAAAAAAGTTAGATATCAATAGATACCCCCAAAACACTTCGAACTATGCAAACGGATACTAGGTGTCCCATTTAAAAAAATGGCACGCGGCCACGCAGATCTTTTTCGGGACAGCCTGTATACTCATAAATAATTTCCTGAAATGCTCATTTGTGTCTAGTTAAACGCTGCCTTTGTTAGAAATCTATATGTGTAACACGAAATGAGAAATCGAAGAACGGAGCTACTATGCAGGACCCTGTATACCCAAAATTCCAAATTAAACCTGGAATTAACGCGAAAACGGTCATCTACAGACTCAAAAATGTCAAAAAGTATGGGAACACAATAATCGGTACGCGATCGACGATAGGAGCGGCAAAAGCACGGGGCGATCGCGAGATTTGCCGCATATCTCGATCATCTGTCAGTTTCGCCGTCAAAAATTCCACTTTTTCATGCCGACACAACCAAACCGTCCCGACGCCATATCTTTCGAAAATAAGCGTCATCGGTCTGCGTACTTTACACTTTTGACCTTTCAGAGCCGCGAAAATCGCAATTTTCACAAGACGGATGTTTTCCGGAACCCTTGCGATTACATTGTTCTTATGCACGTAAACGCATTTTTTTGCTAAAATCGCGATAAATTGTGGCATAATTCGCGTGGAACGAAGCGGAGAGGAGAAAGTCAATTGAAAATTTCAATTTTCGCTTCAAACGCATTTTCCGAGTTTCGAGAAAATTAATCAACTTTTCTTTTTCAAATGGCAATGTGCCTTTGTGACGCGATTTTCCGATGCGAAATTTTCTCCTCTTTTCAACGGTATGCGACAAGAGGGGGTTACGTGCATTTTTTTTCAAAAAATTTGCATTTGTTCACAAAGCCGGGGGAAAAATTCTTGCATTTTACGGCAAAGAAGAAAGACACGAAAAAGTCTTATTTTTCGATTTTACCTCCGTAAAAGTCGGAAAAATACGAAATTTGTGATTTCGAATTTTCGTCATTTGGAAAGAAGCCCCCCTAGCGATTAGACAAATTTTTGACACGTTCGCGCATTCCTTGATGTATCTCCAAAACGACTCGAGATATTGGAAAAATGATCGATACAATTTCGATTCGCCGAAGAACGTCTTATCTTTATTTTTATTTTATTTTAAAGATTAATTCAATTTGATAATGTTTGTAGAAAGGAACAACATAAGGAGCCCTTTCTATACATTTACATAATTGAAGGGCTTCAGTAAAGTAGGGTTTACAAATTGCACTCCTAAATGTACAATAATAATTCGTGAGTATGCAAAATTTTATTGCTATTTCATATTAAATATTTAATTGTACAAATTGTACAACTACAAAATCAATATTATCAAATAATCCTCCATTGACATTTTCCTTGCATTAAAAATACTTAAGTTTATTAATTTAACAAACAAAGAACAGCTGCATGTAACTCAAATAACAAAGTGTTAGAATTAATATTTCATTATTTCCTCAACAATGAATTCCACTGAATTGTAATTTTAAATAAATTTAATTAACACCAGCGTATTGTCCGGCCGAATGTTTTACAATGCCGCATATTTTTCAAAATAAATGTTAAATAATCTAAATAATGCCCACCTATTAATAATATCTACCTCAGAAAACAATCTTGCCCTTCCTTCGTTCTTCATTTTGCGAGTTAAGGCATTATATAATGAAAGGGTGCATCTGCAACCCATTTACGTTCATGTTCAAATTCTGGCTCCTTCCATGACTATTAAGATTTTGCCGAGGTATTTAAATGGGCCAGTTGTAGCCAAGCAATTTTTAAAATATAAGCTGTATTTTTCTATGTTCGGTTAATACAAAAGGCAATACAATAAATATTACAAATTATATGAATTAAATGATTTCTTTTTGAATTAACATCGCCTCCCTCACATTTTCTGCCGCGCTCGACAAGGGGGACAACTCAAACAAAAATATAACAATAATATTTATTACAAAATTAAAAATAATTGCGAACTACAAGATAAAATAATAAAATATTTCCTTAAAAATATGTTTGTCCTTAACACCGCTAATAAATGTGTTTATTCATTAATGAATCAAAAGGCACATATATCCGATAAGAAACTAACACTACTGCGCATTAAGGTCGGAAAGCACTAGTTAAAACTGTCCCCCTTCGTCTAGACATTAATGAAATCTAGGAAGCCAGAGTAAAGCAATGCGTAATCAAAGAAGCTTTATTCGCAGTATACATACACACGCGGATAATATTACAAGGGTGTGATATTTCGGTAGTCCGTGTAACTTGATACCATTCCTGATGTTTTTCAGTTTATGAAGATTATTTAAATCAATTATCAGAAACCGTACAATATGAAGAAAAAAAAAACATTAAAGACAAACGAAACTGTAAAATATTAATATATTAGATTTTTGAAAGTAAATTTGTCCATATTCTGATCGATTAATCTGTTGAGGTTGTTCACGTTTCCCTAATCCAGCCAGCAAAAGCTGTAATAGCTTCTTAATTAGGTGGACGCCGGAACCAACAGACCACATACTGTATTTGGCTTTCAATATGTAATGACATAAAAAATTGTTAATAAATAAATAACTAAAACTACCCGGTTCAAGCCAGAAAACCCAGATTGTTCATTAAATACGACCAAGAAAGCTTTCAATTTAAATATATTAATTACATATATTCAGAATATGATATTTACCTATCCACATTAATTCAAAAAATTATTACACTGCATGTCTATCAAGTTTAGCGTAAAAAGAATGCCTCTATGGTATTATTTAGTTTTGTTATTTTTGTAAAATATGAGTTTTATTAACAATTATTTAAATTTGCTGACATGCAATTAATTAATTGTCTAAATTTATATAAATACAAATCTATATAAATATTATACAAAACAAAATATGCACAAAATGTTATTGTTTTATATGAATTAAAAATATCTAGTTTAAGTATTTCAAACTGAATCACAAAAAAGTTCCCGGAATATTTTTAAGTACTTCTTTTACGCCGAGCTTCAAGTAAAACGTGGTTTGGTAACTGAAAGGATATGTAACTACAATTCAAATATAAACGCAATGCCCCATGCATACATATTAGAAATGCAAATTAAAACACTTTTTCTAGTTTTGTTCTACGTTCATTTAAGTATGCATCAAATTTAATAAAACTTCCCAGAAGTTTCGTTGCGTGCTTAACCGATATTAAAATTAATTTATTGAGAATTTGATAGCAACAGCTTGCATAATTATTACTAAAACAAGCAATTATGGGGAATTATTTCCAAACTTAGAAAATAATGTTTTAAAACTTCTTCATAATTACGAAAGTCGTACATTTCTGCCAAAATGCCATCATTTTCCAGCGTTATAGTGCGACGCGCGACGCAATTAAATCATTTAAATGTTCATTTAGAATTATTAGTCTGTGATGTTTTAAGTTCTGGATTAAATCACGGACTTTTTAATTTACTGCAGTCTACCGTAAAAAAAAAACAATTTAATTAATTTAAAATTCGTTTAACGTGCCGTTTTCTTACGTTTCTTCAGCTCTCTAATTAATCAGTCCTAACAAAAAGCAATTATTTAAGAATAACTTAATCGTAATCAAATTTCTAAATTTTTATTGGAATTTAATTTATATTACTGAATCCATATTTCAGAAATTAATTTCATTCACCCATCTAATTATAATAGACATATTTCAGCCAATATCACAATGCTACATAAACATATAATTTGTTCAATAAACAATACAGGAATTGTAATAATAGATGTTAAGTTCGGATGGTAATATACATATTGCATTAATTTGTGTTCAGCGATAGTGAATTATTGTCGATTTGTATATGCGTTTGGCCACAACGTCCTGTAATAACAATAACGCTACGATAGTTACATGCTGAAACTAGTATAATAATATTTGTAATACAATGTCTAACAGTTATACAATTCTTACCAATTTTGAGTAAACTTTTTATTTCAACAGTATTTTTTAAAATGAATAGAAGGTATGTATTCTTTTAGTAAATACATAAATAAACAGTCTATTCGATTCTAAAGTGAGTAAAAGCAAAAGTATGTTTATTAAAAACAGAGCTTATTAAAAGAAAATTTCACTAACACTAACTTATCTCCCATTCTCCCTTTTTAAAAAAGTCTTATGTACCTATGTTGCTTTTACTCACATTCAACATAAATGGGTTAAAATTAGTGCTGGCAAGATTCTGTTGATATCCGACTCCAAAACTATCCGGATAACCGAATATCCGGATTCGATGCAGTATCCGGATCCTAAATCTGGATCTTAGGTCCGGATCATATATCCGGATCTGATGTCCAAATCATATATCCGGATACAGGATACGGATCTGCAATATCGTGTTTAGATCAGGATTTAAGATCTGAACCTACAATCTTTATTCGTTAATACGCTTCAACGACTAAAAAGTAGACATTTCAATTAACATTTGCAAAAAGATAATTTATTTAATATGCATTTTCACCGAACATGCGATATTGTTAAATTTTAAATTAAGATATACAGAGCGGACCATCGTATAGCATAATCAAAATAAAACCCTTTTTTAAAAAAATCTGAAAATTAGAAGGCATAATCTTAAATTTCCAATCTACAAAATGGCCGAATAATTTTTTCTAAAATATAATCCATGTGAAAATTGACTTTGATAGCGTTTTATTATCAAAGTAATAAAGCAATCCGGATTTATTTTACAGCCTCACCTCCATGATATGTAGATTTTGATTATACAAAAGTTTAAATTCGGATAATAACTGAATAAATCGTAATTTAATATCCAACAATAATAGCATTATTTATGGTAGAACCTCAAAATGACAGGAGTCATCAAACGCTGGTAGCAATCTGATTTACAAGGGTCTCCAATAAAACTCATTCTGACGCACATCTGGTGCAAGCTGGGTGTCGTCGATCGTAACAAATCCAGGACCGAAACGCCAGTACTCTTCGAATTTAAAACCGTCGGAACGTTTAGTTTTTTATAGTTGTTGCCGCTGTTTATTTTGTCGAATACACAGACGTTTTGTTGAAAGGTAGCCAAGAAGAAATGAAAGCATTGTAGACTTATAATAGTATTTAAACATCAAACGTAATTTATTTTATCTACAACCGGTACGTAAAGTAGTTCGCACTCCAAACAGTGCGTAAAGTAATTCATTATAACACAAGTGATATAACTAATAGATTTATTATAACACAAGTGATATAATAGATTCATTACAACACAAGTGCGATAATAGTGGTTTAAAAACTCGTATGCTTTCGCATACTCGCTTCATAATGAACCACTTCACGCACTTGTAGCTAGTACACTATTTTATCTACGACCGTAAATATGAAGAAGAAAATTACCGAAATTCGTTAAATATGTTAAATGCCACCTGCAATGTTATGTCTGTCCCTAAATGTTTCATAGCAACGGTGTCAACAAGTACGGACATTTTGCCGTGGTTGCCGTGGACACTTCATCAAATAATTTACTTTATCTACGACCGTAGGCTTTTTCGCACTCCAAACAGTGCATAAAGTAAATCATTATAACACAAGTGATATAATGGATTCATTATAACACAAGTGCGATAAAGTAAATTATGTGTCCACGGCAACCACGGCAAAATGTCCGTACTTGTTGACACCGTTGCTATGAAACATTTAGGGACAGATATGACATTGCAGGTGACATTTAACATATTTAACGAATTTCGGTAATTTTCTTCTTCATATTTACGGTCGTAGATAAAATAGTGTACGCAACACGTGCGTGAAGTGTCATTAAAAAACTCGTATGCTTTCAATCGCATACTCGTTTCATAATGAACCACTTCACGCACTTGTAGCGTAAACTACTATTATAAAGGGACACGTTCAATAAATTAGATCTCTCTGTAGAATACGAATATATTTAGCGCGTGTTAACTCAATGTAAATGTATCAATTATACTTAATAATTCCCCATTTTTAGTTTTTTTTTGAATAATTTTCTAAAGATGGTGTAATTTGAAGAGTAGTTAATTACAAGCCTGGTCATAGTCGTTCAAAATTGTTATTCCACGAACCCTAACAAAATTGATTTTTAAAATGTTTCCAGTAACTTAGATAAACGAGTCTAAATTTTAAATCTTTATATCTTCCAAATTAACAGCGATGGAATCTTTTCGATATTTTCCCATGATCCTTCGACATTAGAGAGGTCCTAGTTCGAGTCGCTCTCATGTCTTGTAGGTTCTATTGTTTGTCAAGAGTTGCCGATGGCATTCACTATTGGCGTAAAATGAGCTCTAGAGGTACGAGCGGACTTCTAGAGTGCCAAGTTATTTTTTCTCAGAAAAGAAAAAACACACATTTGAAATTTGCATTGCTAACGACACTAGACATGACTTATGTCAGACGTAATTCAATGTACATATAGTAATAAAATATGCTATGTGCGTGTTTCACAAGTTGTATTGTGATAATAACAGTTTCAAAATAAAAATGTCAATACATTCTATGATTCTTATCTATGTAACATATTTCGCATTGAAAATATGTAAGCAGAAAAACAATAGTCTGAAATAACTGCTTGTTTTTAAGTAAAATAGTCGAAGTATAATTTATTGTTATTCCAATTTAAATTAAGCAAATAAAGGATTGATTGCATAATACAGACAACAGTTTAAACGTAATGTTAAAAATTAAATATTCTACCAACAAATTTTGCAAACAGTGAGAAATTTACTGGACTCGAAGAGACTCATTTTTTCTAATATTTATTAAAATTATGTGTTAATTAGTGGTTATCAAGCCCTGATCGCCTATAGATTTTTCACCTCGTTCTCGATGTAGTAAAAGTACTATCATCAAAAATGTTATCAATATTAACGTTTTTTAGATTTTGTTTTCATCAATAAATGTTAGATTGGCATAAATATTTGTTTGGGAAGAATAAATTTGTTCTATTGCCTGATAATTTAATATTAGTCGGGAAAAAAATATTTATTTGCATTGGAAAAAGAATTTTTTTTTCATAAAGATGCAAAAAAATTAATAAAAATTTATTTTGCATATGAAAACAGTATAAGAATGTCCATATTAGTAATAAATATACATTAAACAAGTGTAAGGTAAGTGCAAATTGCTCAACGTTGTCGGTACCAATATTAAGATTTTTCTACCATCGTATACCAAATGCAAGCTTCTTTAGTTTAATCAGAGTTCCAAAAATAATATCCCATCCGGTATTACTTATCCCGAAACCTAAAAAAATAAAAACAGTTAAACGTTTCTCACATCTAGTAAGATATAAGTTACCAGCATCATGTTGTGAAAAGTGATGTTGATTGTGATATCGTTTGAGCAAGTACAGATATGTGCCCTCTGTTGGACTACCGTGATGTATGTAAAAGTGTATCATGTCGTATATAACATAGCCTGTAATTATTAAACTTGTGTGTTATTTTCTTTAAAGTTTTAAGATTACCTAAAATTGTTCCACCGGCGATAATTTCAAATATGTCCTCTGGAAATAGAGTTTCGTAGATACGATACAATAAAAGCGCAACTACAGCACCTGGAACTGGTGGAAACACTAACCTCCGTGTATCAAAAGGAACCTATTTAATGTGAAATTTGTTAATAGTCTATAATTAAAATTCGAACATGACAATTCTACAAATAAAACTAAAAGTTGATAAAACTAAAAGTTGCCAATAAATAGTTTCCACATAATTTTTCAAAATTTAAAAATATATTTTAAACAAAAATATACTCTAAAACTGCTCAAAAATAATTTAATAATTAAGTCAGTATCAAAAAAGTGAATATACAATTTCAAAAATCGGAAAAAAATAAACAAAAAAAGGAAAAAATGAAAATCTAAAAGAATTTATAGTGATAGAGAATTGGGTAAATCATCATAGATAATATTGAAAGATGTTAAGCAAGGAATACTGTTTATAAAACAACGTTTTTTGTTTAAAATTTAAACAATTATTACACCAAAATTTCACTGACTTACCTTATGGTGTAAACCGTGTAGTGTAAAGTGGAGGTATATTCCAATTTTTGATTTTCCCGATGGTTCCATGTGGAACAGCCACCTATGCAGAGAGTATTCAAGTAACGTCCATAGAAGTATCCCCAATCCAACAAACAGTGGTATGAAGAATGGAGAAAATAAACCTGTAAATAAAATGGAAATTTAACTTAATATTAATAATAATAATGGGAAACAGACTTCCTCAAACAGTTCAGAAACGACGATTTTTCTTTACAATCAATAACTTCCTTGAAAATTATTTCTGGGTTAAATTGTTTAAAACTTTTATTATAAATATTTATATATAAATAGTATTTTATTTCTGCTCAATAGACTGAGGCTAAGCTATGGATTGAGAAAAGTGTACTGTTCTTATTTTAGTATTAAAGATTTTTTTACGAGTCTTTTATTTCGACGATTTTACCGAGAAAAGAAATTTTGCGGAAATCAAAAATAAGACACGAAGAAATAAAGAAACAGCGTGGTGAACTACGGAATTACAGCAAAAAATTAAAGATAAAAAGAATAAATCGAGAAAGTATCTAAAAACAAAAAGAATGAAAGACTACGAAAATACAGAGATAAAAGAAAGCAAATAAAGAAAGTTAAACAAGAAACATGGATAATGTTTGAGCAAAAAATGACAGACAAATATAGAGATAAATAAAAACTGTTCTATGGAAATTTAAAGCATTTAAGAGTGAAAAAAGACTACAATATGACGAACATAAGAGATAGATAAGGAAACATAATAATAGAAGAAGATAAAATAATGAATGGATGGCGAGAATGCTTTAAAATAGTGGCAAGAATATTTAAGAAAAGAATTGGAAAAAGGATTGAACCAACAATAGAAGATGCAGAGGGCGGATTTAGATCAGGAAGAAACACTCAATAAAGCCTTACAGCAAACTGTAAACAAGGCTTAGGTTTTAGAAGATTGATGTAGTTTTTTTTTTGTTGGTAACTCAAATGCTGTTACACTCTTGGAACTCTGACGATGATACTTCGTAGTTGATACTTTACATGGAAATTATTTATTTACACTTTAATATTTTAGGAATTATTACTTCAAAAATGTGATTTGGTAACTTAGTAAGAAATGAGCAATCATGATTTGATTCTAAGTTGTTGATAAACTTTTTGTATACATTTTTCGCGGAAACAATGTATTTTCACTCAAATTTAAAACACACTATCAAATTAGATATGACACTGATAAGATAAACGGAATTGTAAATTGTTATCAAATATTATGTAACAAATTTATTTGTTGAAAGTTACTAAACGAATAGCAAATATGAATTATGTCTACAGAGATAACGCGCTATTGGCGACATACCTTTTTTATTGATAAACAAAGTTATTCCGATTTACTTACTTGTATGATTTTCTGTATATTTTTGTATTCCAACCCACATGGCATATAACGATACCGGTATCCAGACGATTGGTACAACGTACCATGGTGTGAGTGTTAAATTTTCTAGAATTGGATTTCCGAATAATCGGAGTTGTCGATCAACTGGCAAGTTCACCCATTCGTTGTATCTGGTACCTAGTTTGGTTACTTGACTCAACATTGGCTTGTCCCAATCCACTAAATTCTACAACCGAAATAAATTAAAATTCCCCAATTTATTTGATATGCCAATTTTGAAATATAGACCATTTTTGCAAAAAATATTGTGGAAATGCTGACTAGAAACCCAAAACCATTAACGTAACAGTTGACTACTCAGGACACGAGCACTTTAAAAGGGTGACAGTTGAACATTACTTCAAACAATAGAATCGAAGGAATTGCTAAATGGTCTACAAATTATATACTTATATTTCTGATACATAATCTCATTTAAAAAATGATTCATAGACACTTGGTTTTTCTTTCCACCAAAATATAATTTTGAAACTTAGGATCTTCTCATAGTTCTTCTCAAAGTTATGATGTGGTGAGTGTGTACAATATCCAGATAGAGAACTAATTTATAAAGACTAAACTGGAGAAGGACTGTAATTTCATCGACGAAATTGTCGATCAACGAGATTATGAAATCCTGTGTGAGAAACTCATATTTCCTGAAAAATTCCGTCCAGGCTGTGGGTCGAAACTTTTGTGCCTTCATTATATTGTATAAATGACACTCAATCAACTATCATCTTTACTAAAGAAAAAGAAGCAGCTTGTTGTTCAATGTCTAAAATTATCGAGGCTGTATTTTTTATTAGATTCATGATGATGAAGGTTTGAAACAGTACTGGGAGAAAAAGAGAAAGTAACCTGGAGAAGGCTAGTGTAAAATAGCTGTGTGAGAAGTATAGTAATAAATGGAGTAGAAATATGAGGTGTCAAAGAAGAGATGATGATGCAACGATTGCTGCGAAGGAAATTAAAAAGAACCCTTAAGCTGTGGACAGCGGAGTACATACTTCTAAATGAGATAAAACAAGAGAAACTCTGCCGTGACATACAAGATGAAAATGAAGGAACAGGATGAACAAAACATAGTAAGGATGGCTCTGGAAGAGATGGGAAAGAGGGCAGTAGGAAAAAGATACTTATTAAAATGGGAGAGGAATAGAATTACAATAAGTTACATTAAATGAAAGAGGGGATATGTAACTTGAAGAAATGGAAAGGAGAGGGATCGAAGGTAAAAACGTGGTATGGAATAGATGAAAGGAAATGGGTGCATAACAAAGATATAACAAAATACAAGAATCGAGTGCAATGTCAAGTATAAAGATGCATGTATGGAAGGAAGCCAATATATCTGGTGGGAAAAATGAGCACAGATGATGAAAGTACACTCGCGAGATTTACATATGAAAATGAGAAAAAAAAGGAAATATTACACGAAGAAAATAAAAAAGAAACGACGCGAACGAGAAAAAGCAAAATAAATGAGCGCATACAGTGTGGAATAAATTCATTAAAAGTGAAAATATTTTGGGAAAAAATCCTCGAACAGGTCAATTTTATTCGATAAAAATACTCATTTTTGCATGAAAGTTGATTATCAACCATCATTTTTGAATAATGACGTCATCATCAATTTTTTTTTTGGTAACCCCTATCATTTCTTTGTCGAACCGACAGTATAAAAAAATATTGCCATCTTACATAAGAAAATGTCCCAGTAAATGACAATTGAGAAACCGTAAATCAGTTAAAATAAAGCAAAAATTCTGTTGCTAAGCAAAAACGTTACCAGATTTAGTTTTGGAATGATTGATAATAGAATAGTAGGGCCTTTCTTCTATGAAGAAACGCTCACAGGAGAAAGATATTTAGAGTTTTTGCAAAATGACCTTGTTCCAGCGCTTGCAGCAATTTTTCCAAACAAATTTATTCCATACTTTAGTCGCGTACTGTATAACATTTACAGAAAGTGTACTGAAGGTAGAAACGTGTTCATATATAGTTTTATTCCACTAAAGGTTTACTATAACTATACAGGGTGTCAATTTGAAAACGTATCACCCTCAATATTTCAGTCCCTCTACAAAATATGGAAATATGCAAAAACTTGTCAATGGCTCCTCTTCGACCAAACCATTTGCCACGAAATCTGTCATGTAACCACTGCCTAACTGGAAGAAAGTAGTATGGTGGAGCTCCATCTTGTTGGAAATGAAGAAGATCTTCTTGCAAAATAATATTTCCAGCCGCGTCAACTTGATTTTCCAAATTAGCTCTTATTAAGGGGTCTATTATCTATTCGAGAAGATACAAGAAGAGATTGCCAGTTAGGTTTTCCCAAATGAATAAAGGTCCAATAACTGCATTCCCAAGCATACCAGCCTAAAAGTTAACTTTGCCTGGATACTGTGTATTATCTTGCTTAAAAAGTCGCGGATTTTCATCGCTCAAGTATAAGAAATTTTGTTTGTTAACATGTCCATTAAGGGAAAACGTACACTCATCACTAAAGCAAATGTTTTGCAAATTATTTCGGTTGTCATTTATAAAATCCGCCAAGAATAATTGAACAAAAACTCAAGAATTCTATCGTTTTTTTTTTTTTAACATGTCCCTTATCATAAGGTATCAAAAATACTAATATTAGAAGCTTATTTTTACTGACTTTTTTAAACGTACAACATTTCTATAAACATTGATTTAAAAGAACAAAAACCGATTTTGTATAAAACCCAGCCTCGAGAGAAAGAAAAAAGGGAGCACATTTGAAATGGTAATTGAAAGACCTTTAAAATGAGGTATCACCCCTTCCCATTTAAGATTTTCACCTCCGCTAGAGAGTTCATGTAATTCAACAGAAAACCGCCTTAAAAAATGTCCCCCTTGATAATAAAATTGACGTGTTTTTGAATATTTCCATATTTTACAGAGGGACTGAAATATTGAAGGTGGTAAGTTTTCAAATTGACACAGTGTATAACTATAGCAGGTGGACCATCGTATAGCATTTTTGCGAAAAAAACATATTTCTAATTATCTTAGAAATTCGAATCTTGCGGTCAATAATTATTATTGATATTTCTTCAAAACACGGAGCACACTACTTCTGATGATTCCTGTTACCGCGCTGATACCTCGGCTGCTAAAATGAGGATTGTTTGCAACTAAATTTAGCATTCTTGCTTGATTAATCTCATTAGTAACACTTTGATTTGTAAACACTTTCTTTTTTTTTATTAAAAGAACCCCTTTCACGTAAAGCAGTCACTAATGTTTTGAAAATCTGATAATTGGGATGGCGATTATGTGGAAACACATTCTTCATAAATCAGTATCATTTCAGTCTTGCCTTTAAAAGAATATTGGAAAGGCATGTTTGATTTTTCTTAGAAACACGAGCAAACAAATGGTCCAAAACGATTACGAAACCAAAACTAAACTAAACGTACTCTGGTCTATCTATCCCACCCCCCATAACCTACGTTATTGTAAGATATAAAAAAAAAATTGTCAATTAAAACATGGTTTTATCGCAAAACTGCTATACGATGGTCCATCCTGTATTAAACAGACTTGTTCCATGTTGGAAATATGGAAATATTACAAACTACAAGAGAAAAATAATGAAAGGAGATATTTTAAAATGAAAGTAATGAAGAAAAAATACTATTTAAAAGTTATAAAAAAAAGAAAATTCAATTATTAAAAAATACCGAATACTAATAATTCGCTACGAATATTTCATTGAAAAAATTTTCATGACGATGACGAGTGAATAATTTATGGAAGTTGCAAAATTATCTACTGCGTCATCTTATCGATTATTTGGAACAGTTAGTCACGTATGTTACTTTTTATCTTGTCTAGATAATTTGTTTAAAAAGAAATATTCGTCCTATGAATCAATTAATATTATCTAATCCTTAAATATAAATAATGAATTGCTGATGGGACTCAGTTTATAATTTTTTAATTTGACTTTTGTCCTGTCGCGACGCGTCAAATTAAAAAGGGTTCCGTCAATGACGCGTCGTTGACCGAACCCTTGGTAATTGTTGCCAAGTTAGAAGCAATTTGTATTGGCTTGATTTTTAACAGACAGACTGTTGTATATTTAGAAAGCCTGGGGATGAATTCAGGGTATTTTTCTATTATACAGCCTGTTCACGGGAACATTCTACAATAGCAAACTTTTTTATTTAAAGAGATACAAACTTAGTTAAATGGACACAGTTTAAGTACCTTTCAATGCGCATTTCGCGCAATAAATTATAAAACAAAAGAACATCGCGTTGCTAAGATACAAGCATAACGATTCATTTTTTAAATCGAACACCCTGTATATTTTTATATTTTTAAGTTGTTCTGGTTTCCTGCTATAATTAAATATAAAACAATTTTTCTCTAGGATCGCTAGTTAAGGAGTTAAAAAAATAGTAATAAAATAATAAAAATCAAAAAGCAAAAGAAATGTTATTAATGTTATTATCGATCCTCCCCTTGCAACAATTTGTTTTATGAATATTTTTTTATCCTTCGGACTGCACCAATATGTCTCACATCAATAACAATAAAAGAATTGTATTATAAATTATTTATTTACCACTATTATAATTATAATGAAATTTGCAAAATTATTTTCTCCAAAACTCTTCTCATAGCGGTTTTAGAGAAAAATTTTCTTATAATTAATTATTGCAGGCAACCAGAGCAACTTAAAAATATAAAAATATACAGGGTGTTCAATTTAAAAAAGTAATCGGTATGCTTGTATCTTAGCAACGCGATGTTCTTTTGTTTTATAATTTATTGCGCGAAAAGCGCTTTACAAGGTACTTAAACTTTGTCCATTTAACCAAGTTTGTATCTCCTTAAATAAAAAAGTTAGCTATTGTAGAATGTTCCCGTGAACAGGCTGTATAGACATTCTGCATGTTTTCCGCAGGATATCACGTAATAAGGCTTATAAAGAATTTTTCTTCAGTTCGATTTCGATAATATTATTGTTTCCGCAATTGTTCATACTGTTAATGTAACACATCATTGCCAATACAATAAATTTAGATGGTTGGCAGTGTTTTCTTTTAGAAAAACCTAATACGAATCAATACGTCATATTACATAAAGTATGTTATGCCTTTAATGTCTTCCGTAATAAATAATAAATTCCAAAGACACGTTTGTGTATCTTAACAAAATAAATTATAAATTAGATCCTTTATTGATTCTTTGGAGCAAGAGATTTAATATTTTAGTGGGTCGCGTGATATGAAACGATCTGCAATAATGATAATTCCAATATATACGCTTAAGAACTGATCTGGGACAAAATCTAAAGCCTCAAATACAACTATTCTACATAAATGAAGATCAATTAAATATAGCGCATTAAAAGATTAAAAATCGCACGATTGTTGCACCGTCGAGCATATACGGACGATTGAATCAAAGCACCATTTTGATGTATAATTACTAAATTTTTTTACTACGATCGACTGGAAAATACATTAATGAGTCGCATTTACAAACAGAGAAAGCTTATCCAAAATTAACCAACAAATAGGGAAAAAAAAGCATGAAAGTTTTCTCTCATGCTTTAACTACAAACAATAAGTTCACAAATACGAGTAACTGTATTAGACTAAACATGGTCTAGAGAAATGAACGAAGTGAAAACAACAAATAAACATAATTAAGAAAAATTATTCGACTCTAATTCTCGATATGACAATGAAACCCAGAACCCAAGAAAATTTATAAAGCAAAATAGTCTTTCAGTTAGTAAAGAAAAAAGACTGTTATTAAAACTTACGTCTAGGTCTTCTGTTTCGTTTCCCTTTGACGTATCCCTTCCATCGACTTTATATTCCCTGAGCAGATAAAAGGCAGCCGGTGAATGACTAGTGTCAACCATTCGTTTGGTAACTTCTTTATTTTCATAAGGTTGTACATAATTCAACCCACCAGGATGATTTTTTAAAAAATTTGTTATGTCGTAAGCTTGTCCAGAGTGTTTCACTTTGAAACCGTTCTCCATTCTTTTCGACAATCTGAAAAAAAAATATGAAGAAGTAAGTTTCTCAATTCATTTTAAAAGGGAACAACTAGAAGAATATAAATTTAGACGAAATGAAAAAAAGGGAATGACATGAGAAAGGAGGAGAAAGAGGTTGGATGGTTCAAATAAGTTGAAAATAAGAAAACGTTCTTGCGTTCAACACAGCTTTTATACTTGTCTTAAAGCACATATTCAGACCTTCACTGTGTTATTCGTTCAATATATGACAGTCCACTCTTCCACACTACCTTCTTTTACCCTCACCTTTGTTTCAATATGTTTTTTGTATATTATATTTCTTTAAGATTTTTATGTCCCATGTTCCCTTTTAATAGAAGTTTTCTGAAAAGGCAAGTTTTTTCCGTCATAAGCAGACAATACATAATTACATTAATTTTATTTTTAGTTTAAGATTTTTCCACTAAATTTCCACTTTTACCTTAAATGTCTTTTTTGCCTCTTTATGCATTCGGTAATTTTTCAATAATGGTTCCTTTTGTACTGAATCTTGTAAATAAGAATACTTACTAGCTTGTAATAAATTTCGAGATTTCGAGTGTGCAGGTTGCTTTAAATAAGACACTTTCACTAACAAATTTGTTTAAAATTCACAAAACGTTATGGTTGTCACTTTTAAAAAAATTTCCGACACGTCTTTGGTTTTATTTTGCAGAGTTGCGATTCCCAAGTGTTTATGTGTCTGTGAGTTTCCCCTAAGTAACACCGCTTAGTGGTTTTGTAGTTCTTGTTTATTTAAATATGATTATGAATTCTAGGTATCCATTTGTTTGTCGCGTTTAAAACTTCTCTCACATCAATAATTTCATTAAACTTTGTAAATAAATAAATAAATATCTTAAATGATATTTATAATTCCACGATAAAACAGAAGAAAATTGAAGAAGTCACAAATGCTTTGAAATTAAACAGAAACACAGTCTCTTAGTCCAGTTAAGTTCTTCGAGAACTTGGGACAAGTGTCGAAAGGGAATCAAGAAAAAAAAAATAAAAAATCAAGGACATGTTAAATTTTTCTCTTCACAGTAGCCTTTCACAATAAAGTTTTCGTCTTTTAATTTTCTTCTACCTATCTTTTCGTAAAAAAACGAAAATGTTTGTAAATAAGTCTCAGTAAGTAGCTAGCAGTTTTGTGCTATATTAAAGAAATAAAACAGTATATAATGTTGAAGGAATTGACAAGGTTTTTGAACGTACTTTAAAATAGACGATTCAAAAAATACTGCGATAAGTGTTAACATTTATATCACAAAATTCCGAAACCATATAGAGTCATATGTACAAGCATTTTTAGGGCATTTATTAACAAATTACGTTTTTACTTACTTTAAGAAAATCGTCGCATTACCAACTTTATTTCACGCACACGCGTACCTGTACCTGCCAAATTAGACGTTGAGAAGTTGGAAAACGGTCATATCTTATTTATACGACCGTTATCGGAGTATGTAATATTTTTCAAAGGTGATAACGCTGATCGATACAGTTAACCGTTATCACATTCGTATTCATTATTGGTAAAAAAAATAAATTTAAACCAGTAATGTTGTTTTATGTTATTTTAATTTTAATATACAATTGAAATAAATGCAATAATTTAACTGGTTTATTTTTTAAATAATTTTAATAACATTAATATTTGTTTATTTGAATATTTGAGAATAAATTTCAAATGGTATAATGTAATAAAAATAAACAAAAGCCGTCTATAAATGTATACAGGCTGTTCAAATTGAACTCGGCACTATTGCCAACTTTGTTACTACTAAAAATACGATGTTGGTTAAATTACCAAAGTAGTAGCGTTTTTTCTTCCGATTACGATAGTAAAATTTTAAAAACAATTGAACTTCGCGTTTTCGAGATATTGAAACAACATTTTTTTAAATGGAATACCTATATATTTATATAGCACTCGGTAGAAATGAAATTTTGCACAAAATCTTCTTATAGTACTATATCCCAGAAATGAAAAACAAAAGAGCTACGACGATATTAATACAGGTCACCGCATATGGTACAACTTCGTTATAGTATGTGATCGTTCCTATCCATATCCACATCAAACGAAAGTTCATAGTAGAGAAGCTACGGTGTTGGTCAATACATCAAAAATGTGTAGTTTTTTCTACTGATTACAATGGCATGCTCAAAAAAACAATTGCGAGTCGCATTTTCGAACTAACAAAAAAATTTATGAGACACCTAAATTTTACATAGAATACTCTTGTAATAGTATGTACAACCGTAAGATGAAAGGTCAAATTTTAATGTAAAATAAGTAAATGAGTATCAAAGCAAGCAGTTCGAAAATGCGACTGGCAATTGTTTTTTTGAGTATGCCATTGTAATCAGTAGAAAAAACTACACATTTTTGATGTATTGACCAACACCGTAGCTTCTCTACTAACGAAGTTATCCCATGTGCGGTGAACTGCATTAATATCGTCGTAGCACTTTTGTTTTTCATTTCTGGGATATAGTAGTTAGGAAGATTTTATGCAAAATTT
>JAFFZR010026759.1:0-24637 GCA_018397195.1 Lethrus apterus | reverse complement strand
GGGTTTGTATGAAAGAAAATTTTTGAAAAATCCACGGGAAAAGTCGGAAATGTATCTATCTATCTATCTATCTTCTACCTACATCTATTGTTGTATAAAATGACAGGACAACGACTGTCGGGTCAGCTAGTTTAATAATATATATGGTTTGTTGGTGATTGAATCACAATTGAAGCCGCTACAGTCTCGGGCCCGTTTTGTAGAACGGACTGTATATTGGAAGCAATAAAATAGAAATCACAACGTCCAGACTAGAATATTTTTCGAGTTTTTATCACGCACTATTTAAATGACGCTATATTGGCATGTGTAAACTAATTATAAAAACATGTTTTAATTAAAGCATTTATAATTCTCTAGTATAAAAAGCCAGTAGCTTCAAATAGGACTCACATTTTTCAACACTTATTTAATAATGATTCATTTTTTGCAATTTGTTATAGTGTTCTTTGCAACATGTTCAAAAATTTTAGAATCCACAAGTGCAAAACTTCGTGAGTATGATATAGGTACATTGATTTATCAATTTCTTGGAATGTTTCAGCTTCATATATAAAACCTTGTAATCTAAATGACCCTAATTTAGACGAATGTATAGCTGCACTTTTAATAAATTTACAGCCACGTCTCGCTAGCGGTATACCAGAAATGAAGATTGTACCAATGGATCCTTTATTTATGCCCAAAGCTGAAGCACATACATCTAGTCTGGATGCGTATTTCCGCGATATGAAATTTTACAGCGTGAATAAATTTTCGATTAAAAAATTTCACTTTAATGTGTCAAATAACATTCTTTTATTTGAACTGTTGCTTCCTATCATTAGACAAACTGGATTTTATAAAATAAATGGAAAGCTTCTATTTATGGAACTGCAGAGTGAAGGAACATTTGAAGCTAATTACAGTATGTATTATAATATTAATTGTTAATTTATTTATATATTTTTATACATTTGTTCACGAAATACTTTTCTGTTTTCCTCATAATGCAAAAACTCTTATGAAGCATCTTCAATAATTTATTACTAATACCATTTTTATTCTTCCTTTCGTGTATGACAAGAATTTCATCAATCAGAATTATCTTATTTCATGTTGTTTATACATTTAAAACAGTTCGATAGATTCTTTTTTTAAAAGTAATGATATACTGTGAAATGATAGAATTTCATTTTATTCACATTTTTCATCGTATATATCATATCACTGATTAAAAAATATTTTTAGCACAAATTTATATAAAAGCAAAGCTTGAAGGAAAAAGATTAAAGAAAAATAACAAAGAATACATCAAATTTGATAAAATCGATGGAAAGGTCGAAATAGATGATTTCCACATGCAATTAGATAATATCTTTCCTCACAATCCCGAACTTACGAAAACTACAAATGATGCCATAAATGAAAATAAAAAATCCTTTTTACCAGAATTTTTACAACTGGTTGAAGAAACGATGTCCACTATTGCTTTATCTATAATACAGTCAACATTTGATTATTTTTCGATTGATGAATTGTTCTCTGATAATTAAAATTAATTTTAAAATTGATACTTATTAAACAACAAAAAAAAGAAAATGTATCCACATACAAATAAAAGTTGAATTTAATTGCCACGTTTACATTCATTTTGTATAAATAAGTAAATATTGCTTATAAATATTATGACAAAAGAGAAATGTGTAAATGAAAAAACTAATTAGCAAGATGAGAATACTAAGAAAATGCACGGTCAGCTAATACATTAATGTAGGGTGTGAAAACAGAAAAAGTTAAAGAGCAAGAAAAATGTAAATAAACTTGTACAAAACAAGTAAAAACCACAAACTATCAATAAATGTTTAATAACATTCAGAGCACAATTTATAAAACGATACAATTTTGACAAAATGAAATGCAAAGGCAATTAACACTACAAAATAACGCAGATTAAATAATCACAAATTTAAACTTATGAAAATCTTTTATTCACAGACAATTTCATATAAACATTCACCTAGAACTTTACCACAACAATAAATTGTAGCAAAAATATCTCAGAATTTTAAATAACTTACACACAAGGCATGAATATATAAATATAATTAAAAAAAAAAAATAAATGTAAAAGGCTATTGAGAAATTAAAGTGTGTTAAAAGTTGCAGAAATCATAGTATGATAGTCATTATAACTAAAATTTTTCTTCTAGTAATCCATGTTTGAAGAACATAAGCACAGGAACGGAATCTCCATCAATCTCACGATATTCTAATAGTCCTACCATACCTTCAATTTCCATCGACTCCCCAGTAAAAAACTGTAAATCCTTAAACCTACCGAGAATATCTTTCATAACTTTATTCATATTGCTCTTAAATACTTCTAATTGATCTGGCGACGTTTCTTCTAATTTAGCGGCTAATCTGTAAAAAAAATAATTTCATTTAGATCAATTTAATTTCAAACTAATTGAATTATAATTTGAAACAACTAATGTAAAGTAATGTAAGAAAAATGTTCAAATACATTTCAAAAATGCAATATAAATCACAATTTTTCTTTTATTATAGCATGAATTGCTCTGAATAGCACACAAACCAGTTCTATCCAGTATTAGTACATGCAATAATTATATCTACATATTGACCTGATAATGACCTTTGAAATAAGATATTTAATTAAAAACCTACTTTTTCATATACTCCTTAAGGTAAGCTGTGTAAGATTTCTTATCACCAAAGGCAAATGTTTCAGCAAGTCTGTGATTTAAAACTACATCAACTCCAGATTCGACAGCTTCATCGTTGTCTTCTTGGGCCTCTTCCGAAGACGGATTAAAACCAGCAATTTCAATTCCACCTTGTGTACGTTGAATATGTCTCCCATACACTTCATACAAAACTTCATCAACAAGTTTCATTTTGTAGGTGTCTGAGAACATTTCATCGCCTAAAACACAAAATAGATAAATCATAACCTATCTCAACATCAAATTAAATACATTTCTGAATACAAGAAACGTACACGTCAAAAAAATAATCATTAAATAAATAGACAGAAATTTTCTTAGGTTGACAGATGGAAATTCAGAAGGCTCTAATTTAAAATTTACAACAAAGTGACATTAAATATCTATAAGGAATTGTTAAAAATATTATTTAATTAAATTCTCACCAGTAAATAGATCTTTATAAATCCTCATTTTGGAAGATTAGTTGGATTTTTCTAAACTACGGCCAAACACAACCGATCACTGCGAGTGACACCGGAAAAAGGACGACGATTTCCTTTTGACAGCCTAGTGACGTTTAATTTGTAGGGCGCGAAGTACAAATTTAGAATTTAATTTTTTTCAAATATTAAAACTACCGATAATTAATCGCAAATAAAAATATTTTAATGTTAAATAAATGTTTTATGACAATAAGTTATAATTATTAATAAATAATATTAATGTGCATTAGTATTCATTATTGAACATTTAACAGATGCATAATAGATGTCGCTATTCTCTACAATACACATATCTGTCAATTATTTGCCGCTATTGAATTTGTGTAATACACGTGTTGAAAACGGTTATTCGGTGTTATTATATTGTTTAATTTCTCTTATTGCATATATATGCATTCAGTATGGCTAGCAATTTAGAAAAGAAAATAATCAGACAAATTGAGTATTATTTCGGTGATATAAATTTGCCAAAGGATAAGTTTCTACAAGAAAAAATCAAAGAAGATGATGGATGGATTACATTAGAAGTACTGTTAACATTTAAAAGATTAGCAGATTTATCTACAGATCCAGATGTAATTGCAAATGCCGTTGAAAAGTCTGAAAACAAATTAGTTATTGTAAGTGAAGATCGTAAGAAGCTACGTAGATCTCCAGAATTTCCTTGTCCAGAATTCAACGAAGAACGTCGTAAAGAATTAACGGCTCGTACAGGTTTGTTTGGAACATTATAAAACAGCAAAATGTATTTAATTATTTTTTATAGCATATGCTAAAGGTTTTCCTATTGATGAAACTCTGGATAATATCACGAATTTCTTAAAACCTCATGGTGAAATAGAATCATGTTCATTTCGTACTTACAAGGACAAGGCGACAAAAGAACTGAAATTTAAAGGCTCATGTTTTATTATATTCAAAGATGTAGAAACTTGTAAAAAATTTATTGAGGCAGAAAGTATTAAATATGGAGATACAGAACTCATCCGTAAATGGCAAAAGGATTACAACGAAGAAAAAAAAGAAGAATATGAAAGTCGTAAAAATTCCAAAAAACAAAAACGTGAGTCGAAAGAAGTCAAAATTAGGGAAGAAACCAAACTAAAAATTCCAAAAGGAGCAATACTTCATTTCACTGGTATTAAAGAAGACCAAACTATTACACGGGAAGAAATTAAAGAGAAAATTGAGGAAATAGGTGAGTTGGAGCCTGCATTTTTGGAATTTAGAAAAGGCGACGTCGAAGGATACATTAGAATGAAAAATGAAAATGACGCTGTAGAATTTCACAAGAAGTTGACAGATGGCAAACTTGAAATAGGGGAAGTTAATATTACACTACGTGTACTTGAGGGTGATGAAGAAGAAGAATATTGCAAGAAAACTATAACGGCTGTTATAGAACAGAGGCAAAAGCAGAAATTTGGAGGACGAAATAATCGTAAAAGGAAGGGCAATTTTTCTGCTGATGGACCCAAATCTAAAGTTAAGAACTAAACATGTTGTTGTCATGTTCTCTGATTTGCATGTTTTTTTCATTTTTAATAATGCTATATTTTACATAGAAGAATATGTAATTGTAAAATGGTTTTTAAAATATTTGGAAATCAGAGAACAGCTTTAAAAATTTTATACATAATTTAACAATATAATTAATTCTAAGATAAACATTGTCTTTTCAGTTGCATATTATCTGTTAAATTTATTGTCTTAATAAATGTTATTTTTGAGTTTATACCTAGGTATGTATAAGTAAAAATATGAATATAAAAACCATTTTTTATTTCCAAAATCAACTGTAAGAAAACATGTATTGCTGTGTATATTATTTTGCATGTACATAAGTTTCTAAAAGTGATACATTCAATATTTTTACCTCTTTAAATTTATCAATTGACTGACATTATTTGTTAGAGCTAAGTATTTTAATCAAAGTATCATTTTTATATGATAAATTTGCATTTAGCAATAACAAAGCAACCTTAATTTAATAAATCTTTAATGACATTTCAATGACTTGTGTATTGTTCATACCAAGAATATGCTTTTGAGATGCTTTCATTCCTTTTTTGGAATATGCAAATATAGCAGATTAATGAAGATAGGTAATTTGTAAGTTTCACATTTTGTAGTTAATATTTAGCTAAGAAAAAATTTTAGTGTAAAAATGTCGACTGATGTGAAACCTGGCAAAAATTCACTTCCGATTCTTTCGACATGTAAGTGTTTCAACATGAAGCTTCTTCTACTAAATTCAATACATCTTGTACTTACATTTTATCAGAACATTTGATAGTATGATTTTCAGTAATAAAAAATCTTGCTGATGTGATGGGCATTGAAAAGGGTTTCACACCTATACCTAAATCACGTGAACATCTACAAAAATTAATCGTAACTGATCAAAACCAATTACCACCTAGATCTATGAAAGATAGTTATGTAGCTTGCTTGATTCCGGTAAAATCTGATAGTGAATTACATGATAGATATGTTTCACTAACAGGGTATGTTCGTATTGGTCGTTTATTAGAAGACATGGATATATTTGCAGGTAAAAGATTCATAACAAATGCAATTAGCAAATAAAAAAAAATCTTCAGTTATTGTAGCACAGCAGTACATTTTAAACCCCAAAGTTGAAGGACAACATTCACCATATACAATAGTAACTGCTTTAGTAGATAAAATTATTTTTGAGAGCTATCGACCTAAGGTAAGATTTCTCACTAACTACAAAGATTACTTCAATTGATAACGATCGCGCAAGCCTACGATCCACAATTGTTTTTCTTTTCTCACAGTTATCGGAAGATATTAAAATGTCTGGGCATGTTAGTTGGGTAGGTCGAAGTTCAATAGAAGTTATTGTGTGGCTAGATCAAAAAACACATGGAGAATGGCAAAGAATTACTAAGGCAGTATTTTTATTAGCCGTGCGAGATGCCATAAACTCAAAAGCTGCTGTAATCAATAAATTAGTACCAAATTCAGAAGAAGAGAAAAAATTATTTACTGGTGGCGAAATGCGAAAGAAATTAAGAATTCTCATCAGACAAAGAGAACTATCCAAAACTCTCCCTAATGAAGAAGAACAAAAAATTATCCACGACCTATTTAAACGAACGATTTCTATAACTGATGTAGGTTTAAAAAAGAAATTATTACCCTCTGGCTGTGTTTGGATGGACGATTCCAGTTTATCTAACGTTATAAATTCCCATCCAGAAAATCGAAATCGCCATAATGCAGTATTTGGTGGATTTTTAATGCGTCATGCTTTGGAAATAAGTTACACACTAGGTTTATTATTTTCAAAATATAGACCTGTTATAATAAGCATGAGTGATTTAAATTTTGCAAAACCTGTTAGCATGCATGCGTTACTTAGTATGCATGCATATGTCGTTTATACAAAGTTACATTACATGCAAATTACAGTTTACGCACAAACATGGGACTACGCAAGTAGTAAGGATATTACAAATAATATATTTCATTTTACATATGAAGTACCTGAAGTTGTACCTGAAGTATTCCCTCGAACGTACGGTGAAGCTATGATGCATATTGATGGTCGAAGACATTTCGATGATGTAATGAAGACGGATAATTCTATTGAACCCATAATGTTCAAATAAGTCGACATTTTTAATTGTAACTGTATTTAAGCAAATTAAAATTTTGTACGGCATCTCTTTGATTTTGCAGCAGATAAAATTTTATTAGCCACAAATTTATGTTTTAACTTAAATTTTACTTTAAAATATGTGATAAACATGAAATTAAGGTTTGTGTCGAATATATATATCTAAAACTTTTGTATTTTCTTTTTCGTTTCGTCTATTTTTTTTATTTGGTCTTATAAATTTTTTTTGTCTCATTGTTGCTTCTTTTATTTATAATTTATTACAGAAAGATATAAAGAAAACAAACAATTGTAAAATAAATTATTTAATACAAAAACATTTAAGACTTACTATATATAACATATAACATCAAAGTGCTTTTTTGACATAAATATAAAAAATCTCCATGCTAACATAAACTATAAAATCTTAAAAATATTAAATAAGCATTTCATAAATATTGCAGAAATCAACATCCACAAAAAAATAATCATACTCCCATAATTCTTCATATTTCCTCATATAAATATTTATAAATAACTGCAAATTATTAGTACGATGTAAGATACAGTAAATAAATAAAATTTAACATTACCAAATATTATGAACGATTGTGAAATGGTCTTGTGAATTCAATTAAAACTTCAGGTGACCTTATAGCAAATATAAGTTTTGCAAACAAATATTCCTCTAAATCATATAAACCGAGAGATCTTGCCAAGTATATGTTTTTTAGTAAAATATACAACCTATCAACATTTGGCATATCAAGATACCATACTTTTTCCATTGCCCTTCCAGTTAAACTTCCACGAAACAATCGAAATAATGCAAAAAAGTACAGAAAATACAATCCATTTATCCTAGTAAAAGTTTTGTATTCATATACATATATATATATATATATATATATATATTATATACTCATGTCTAATCAACAAATTGTATGAAATAGATTATAAAAATATTAAATGCAATTGTTAGGCCGAGTTGCACCAACGCAAATTAGTTAATCTCTTCTATAGAAAATTGTTTCTATATAAAGTAATACGGATTAATTAATCGTGGTTTGGTGCAACTGGGCATTAGTCTTTCAACAATAACTAATTGCAACTTCATTATATTTCTACATTAAAGCATTTTTAAAAAGCCAATAAGCCAATAATTTAAAATAACAGTATCAATAAAAGCAGTGAATAATTTACAGACTACAAAATATTCAAGGCCACACAATCATTCTTTCTCAATTACTACACCATTAGTATCGTTTGATATGAACATGATAAAAATTATAAATTCGTAATTATTCAGGTTCTCCTTCAGGATTATCATCGTCTTCAACTTCTTCTTTAGGCCGCGTCCACTTTATGAGAGTCTCGGGTGATCGATATAGGAAAACTAATTTCGCAAACAGATCTTCCTCCAAACAAAACTCTCTGGCCTCTCTCACTAAATAGATATCATGACATAATTGAAGTACACGATCAACGTTGGGCATGTCATCAAACATGATCTTGAAACATATTTCCGAGAAGAATCCACGAGCTATTCGAGATGCCACAAATACTAAAGTTGTATAGAGGCCGATTATACTGCAATGGCACAATATTCTTTACACTTAAGATAATGCTAATAAAGTAATTTTATTAAGTAGCATGCAATCTACTAAGCATCATGGTTAGAGCTATTGATTGTTTGATTCATTATGGCCGTGTTCAGTTAGGGTCAACGCTAGGCCAGCGCTATGGCAGCAGCCAATGAACGCGAATGTGCCGTCATTTAGTTGTCATTCAATTAGCTGCTGTCATAGCGTTGGCCCAGCAATCACCCGGCTGAACATGGCCTATATTAATGAATCATCATTCCAAAATTTACTATTACATGAATAAGTACAAAATGATCTAACTAAAACTATTGTACTGTGTATTTTGTAGAAATTACTTACCCGCCTGCAGTAATAATATTAAGTGTAGCAGGAAATAGGCGGTCATTAAAAGTGTATAACATGATAGAATTACAATCAGCATATGGAATATTTTTGAGGTATTTCTTGTAATTATAGTCCGTACAATTTTCCTCGATTTGCCACCATTCTTGTTTCAAACCAACATCAGAATGAGATAGGACAAGATTAAGCATTATTCGCGAACTTGATTCTACAACTACAAAAAATAAATAAATAAAAAGATCTTTGTCTTGGGAAGCTTTATCTAAACAAACCTGGGTATTCATCCATTAACTGAGTGACTGATTTTGCTGTTCCTCTATTTGTAACCTTAATAAATTTAGGCAAAATGTATCCTAAAGAAACAGGATGAGCTTTTTCACCATCTAACATTAATAACAAATTTTGGCGATCTGGATTTGGGGCACCGTTAATCTCCGCATCCAAAGTGACAATTATCTCTTCTCTAATCACTCCTGGATCTTCTTTACTGGTACTTTTATGTGACACTTGATACTGAAGATGTACAGTAATTGGCTTTGCTATAAAAAATATACACATCTTACAAGTACTTCAGGAAAATAAAAAAAACACGGATGTTTTATTAATTAAAAACTTACTCGAATTAACTTCTTCAATCATTCTTTCCCTATCTGGAGGGGAAATACTCCAAACACTTGCAGAATCTCCACTCAGTTTAACTGCTGCTATATCTGGAGCTTCATAGTTTGAAATAAATGTAGTTGCAACCTTGTTTTTAACATAAGCTTGATTAAGTTTCTTCATATCTTGTGAATGGAACCTAAAATATTAAACCAGACTTCAGAAATGTGTCGCTAAATAATGAATAAAATATACTTACGAAAAAACTGAATTTGATTGAGCTGATAATTGATAAACCGGTTCGTATGGTCCTATTCTAATGTCTAAAGTAACATCATATGGTACATTAGGTTCACCTACAGCGTTGCCCAATGAGAAGAATACGAGAGGAAACCAAATTATTGCAATTATTATAAACAGCAGGCCTCCTCCCATAATATATTTTATAGTTGGGGATTTACGTTCTCCTCTGGGCTGCGGATACTCATTTTCTACATGTCTTGTGCACTGAAATATACAACAATAATAAAAATTAAGGTTACTGTATACCTAATTTATAACACATTCAGTAAATAATTGTTAGAACACAATTAACACAAGTAAGATATTTCAACAGTTGATATGTAAAAGCTCTAGCTTAGGCAACTCTAATATGTTAATAAATGTTCAAGTGAGTGTATTTTTAATTAATATTAATTATTAGCGTGAGATATTAATATGCAACAAGATTATTTGTAGGAGTAACATTTATTAAAATTAAAAGTTAATAGATACACCGTTCCAAGATAACATGAATAAATCACCTTTTCTTGTTCATTTTTAAATCTTTGTAGAAATGGTGGTGGCTCGAATTCCTATTAAATATTACAAACATGCAATTAAAAAAGAATTAAAAATACATTCACATATGCTAGTCCAGGAGTTAAAGAATATAAATAAAATGTTACCTTCAGTTGGAAAATATGAGCAAATATATCTTCCATTTTGATCCAATCAAATACGGTCATTGACGTATCTGTCCACATCCAATCCATAACCGTTCGCAATTCAAATAAAAACGGGATAATCATGAAGCCTTTAAATAGGAACATATTTACGTAATTGTAGCCTTTACAAAGAAAGTTGCCTAAGATTCTAGATGGATAACCGCAGCGTATTTGATATGCCGATAAAAGCAAATAAAAACATTTAACCATGTAATACATTTGTGGAGGTAGGACTGAATTAAAATTTCTAAAAAGAGGCAATAATTGGACCAATTAAAATTATTAATTTAAAAATTACCTTTCTGTCATTATGGGGAACACAACAAAGAGCCATATATGTAAAATTATAATTTGTAAAAATTGAAATATTATTTTTGCCAATATATTTTTTCTTAAAAATATTGCTCTGTCTATAACAATCAACATGAATTGTAAAATTAGCATCAACAAAAACATTGTGGGAACCCTGTTATCTTCTAAATACGATGATACACCACCATCGCCTTGTTGCGTCTGAACAAATATAAATTATTAATGTAAAACACACATAAATACAAGCATTAAAATAAGCTAACTTACACCAAATGATGAATATCCCATTAATATCACAAAAAAATTAAAGAAATCACACAAGAACATATAAGAATAAACATCAGCTGCTACACGAGAAGTCGGATCCAACAATTGCTCGAAACATAGTTTTATTGCTTCAGCATATTTTGATGAACTAAAAAAATATAAAAATATTTCTCATTTAAATGTAATTTCAAGAAGCATACGTCATGTTTAAGGTATCTGGAAACATTTCGTAAGGTTCTATTTGTTCAGTTTTAATTGTCACCACCTTATTATCACGGTCTTTACTAATTTCATGAGTATTTTCTTCAACCCTTTCTTCATCTGTAACACCTTCTGATTCTTCTACAAGCCTCTGTAGGTCACTACCTTTCCTGCTAGTTGGAGAATTTTTTACATTTTTAGTTAGAAGACTACAAATAATATAAACCATCTATTAATTAATTTAATTAATTTCTTTTATTTAGTTTTAGTTTAATAGAAATAAATATGGGATGGGAATAAAGGATACCTAAATTTTAAAGCTTTTTTCTTACGTTGAAGTAATATTCTATCAAATCTTCTGTGATAAAATTTTGTGAAATGGCGAGCTTGTTTATGAATAGTAGCATATCTATTCCAGTTCAGTCTAAAGAAGTACAGTACCTGAATAGATTAGTTTTACTGATTTTTGGGTCAGTTAGAAGTGGAATATAAATTTTAAAAAAATATAATGTATAAAAATAAGTGAATAATTTTACTTTTTGTCCTTTTTCTTTCCATCTGTATCATCAATTTCTACACGATATTCACCATCACTCAATACAGCAGGAGTTATCAATGTCGTTTTCCAAAGACCTAAGCATTTCAACAAGTATCTGCAAAAAAATATCATTATTTTTGTTCATAAACAATGCATAATGGAAATTACCTATGGAAAAAAACTATCAGCAATAAAAGTAAATCCCATATAGCATAATTTTTATTTCTTTCAATTCCAATTATTTTCGGTGGATAAAATGGTGTAACAACAGCAGTCGATTGGTTCCATGGGAAAATTTCAAATTGGAACAAACATTTAATCACAACAATTAACTAAAATGTTTGTATTAAATTAAAATAGTACTTTATCACTTAAATTTACATCATTTTACAATTCAAGCATTGAATACTAACATACTAACCTGTGTGTAAGCAATGATGGAAACCCAAAACGTTTTTGTTGGCCTTGGAATTGTAAGTGTGCCCCATAAGAAAACCAAAATCGGCAACGTTAAGGACAAAAATGTAGCTGATTTTATTTGATTTAAAAAGATGACAAAATAGCAAAGAACGTCCGAGTGGCATAATATAATATACCAAATAGCCAGTAATAATCGTACAATCGTTGGTTGATCATAAGATGAAAGTTCTGCAGCTTCGTATTCTTCATATTGTGGAATGGTGTAGTTACCAGGACTGAAATAAATCAAACTAATGTACTCGTAAATAATATAAATTTGATTATCAATCAGTGCATTACGACATCAAAGATTAAAAAATTTATTGTGGTAGAATTATATACAAAAATATTTAAAAAAAAAAATGTTATGGAAGTAATTAAACGTGACTCCTAAAATATGGAAATTCCTTAAAAGTTTCTTTAATCAAATTTATTTATCAACATATAATTATATAAAAAAAAAACACTAAAATTCTAGATAAATAAAGGTATTACATAAAAACAAATAAAAACAGAGGCTGCCATGCATTAGCACACAACACTTAGCTGTGCAGTTACCTGCCAGGAAGGAAAGGCGAGTCAAGTCCGCGTTCCAGACTGGGAGCCAGAATACGAATCTCAGGCACGGTGAGAACACTCGCCTTGCGCCTACAGCCAACACACAGCCACGCTACACTACTACATTCCTCTTATTAATTTCCATTTCATTCTTAAATACTCGAATATCAAAAGGATTTTATGACAGAAGCCATTAAAAGAAGACTAGTTTTAATAAATGAAATGGAAAGATTTAGATTTAATTGATTTAACTTTTGAAATTGTATTAATTGATCTGGTAACTTCGTTTTTTACAAACTCAAATATAATCCTTACACATTTTACATTTCATAAATAAATTATATATTAACCTGCCTCGATATTACATTTCTTAATCAATTATACTACATGTTAATAGTAACAAATATTAAAAGTATGAAATGCAATAGTGTAATACTGACATTGTTACCATACCAGTTAAATATCAGCATATGAATGTAGAACAATCGCTTTCAATCAAATTATGACTAAAATGATGTTTAATATGTAAGATTTGATGAAGTATCTACCGACAAACATATGTGTCTGGCTGCACGATTAGGTATACCTGTCCTTTTCTGGTGAATATGGTAATGGTGATGAAGCCAGAGCCTTAATTTCAGAACATTCGGTTAAAGGATTCTTATCATCACAGTCGGTATTTGTACTATTGGGCAGAGCTTCCACTGTCCTATGTTAAATACATAACAAACCATGTCACACTAATAATAATTATTCAAACAACCAAAATGTAAAAAGATGGGAATTAAAACGAGATTTCTTATTACAAACGTTAAATTGATGCACATTAAAGAAAATGATTATGATTCAGATTAAAAAATCGAGAAATACATTAAACAAGCTATATACATGATGTAGATCATAACATAATAAAATTAAAATTATGTATTCGTTAAGAAATAAACCAGTATACAAGAAGCATCATTATAAACAATTTTAATCTGCAATCTTATATTAAAATTACAGTTTTGTTTATTTTTATATCAATTCAATATCTTCTTGTGAACTAACTTAACTTTCAGGATGGAAGCACATCTATTTGTCCACATTTCGACCACTTTGATAAGGGATATTTTCAGCGTTGCTGCCGTTGATTTGGTTGGGTTTACTAATATACAGGTGTAGAATTCATATAGTCAGGGATTAGATAAAACAAAAACTATACACATTTCTGACTATTGATTACAAAAGATTTCAATCACATCATCCCAATTGCAGCAGCATGAAGATGACCCTTATGAAAGTGCATGAAATATTGACAAGAGAGAAAACACGAGTTACCACAATTAATAAACACTAGACATTTATAATAAATTGTATTTTATACGTGTCGGTGAGCATAGAAAGCCTGCAAATTCGACGATAATTGATGATATGATCCTTGCCATTGGGGTAACACATACAATAATTGTAAGCATAAGAACATTTATTAATGAATAAATTTTATATGAACTGCTAAATGAAAAAAGAACACAATATTCATGCACTTAAAGCAAAATAACACACCTTCCAGCTAACATATTGTTACGATAGGAATCAGACGGAGAGTATGTTCCCACCGTAGGTGTGAAATCCAACAAAGAAGGTTCACTAAATTTAAATAATTATACATATAACTGCATTTACTACTACTAAAGTTTAAAACGAACTATACCTACGTCAAAATATGCAATTTATGCAAAAACTAAACCCAGAGAAAAACGTACTGCATCTATTTATTCGACAAAAATTCAACTTACCGCGACTTGCTCATCAAATTTTGATATGATCCAGCTGGTTGCCACGTTTGATTACGTCCTAATCTAACTCCCACGCTGTAATCTGTGGTTTCCTGAATAAATAAAAATTAAACAATTTCCAAAGAAATTAAAATTAACTAGTTACCTTTAGCAACTTTTTTTCTTTTATGAGTACCTTTATTACGTATCGGTAGTCTTTTGAATATTTGTTCAAGTAATTTATGATTGAAATCATTAAACTTTCTATGAACGCCCACGTAAACAACATAAAATCAACAAATTTTTGGCACTTAGATTCTTCTAAAAAAAACAAAAAATACACAATTTTTACTGATAATTATCTGGTATAATATTACTAGGCTCTGTTAGGTCACTAAGTTCCTCATCATCTTTACTAGTCCCTGGTTTTGGCTCGAGAGGTTCCTTTGATTCACTAATAACAACATGCTCAAGATGCCGTCTTTTTCCAGTCTATACAAATATAACAGTTACAATTTACATACATAATAGATTTAACTAGTTATTACAATATTATAAGCGGTACATAGTATTAGTATTATGTGTTTTTTATTGCCAATATGTTGTTACATTTAGGCAATATACAGAGACCTATAAATGGAATAATTTTAATTTTTATATCTGTCTTGTTTTAAACAGTTAACAATGATTACTGCAACAAATAAGTAATTAATGTGGGGCAATCAATAGAAATTTTATAATATTGCAAATACAAAATGTGAAGTATATTAATTGGAGATCCAGTGCAACATTAGTAGTGGTTAATAATTGCGATTGTTAAGCATTATATAAGCGAAAGCGATCCAATTATAACAGGAATTTCATGTTAGTAACTCACGATGGGCGGAGCGGATAATTGAGATCTAGTAGACACAGTAGAACGTTGCCTTGCGAGTGGCATACTTGCCCGTCTTTTAGCCTCACTATCCGACATTCTCAACGTTGTACCTATGTCAGTCTTCATGGCAGTGCTAAGCAACTATAACGCGAAAACTCTTTAACATTAATGTAAACGAAATACAGACTAACCACGCTTTACGCCCAAAATTAAATAACATTATTAACCCTTTAATTTTCAAATGCAACAAATGTATTGTGTCGCTTATGTCAATAATAAAATTCAACATATCAAAATTGTGAAGAAAAAATGGGTCACACAGAACATTCATGAATTTACATAGCTTAGCCATATATAAAATATGCAAAATCAATGGCATCAATCAAGTATGTACCAAAAATACAAAGCAAAGACGTAAGTCACGGTTACACTGTATTCAAGAAACAAACCATTATGCACTCAACAAACGTTTTTTTTTTTTCAAATAATAAAACACAAAAACCTAATTAAAACAAAATTAATTTTTGAATAAAACAAATACCGATTAAACAATTACACACCTGTCCGATAGTACGCCGTTTGGGCATTGATCGTTTTGCAGCTCCTTCTTCTTCTAGCTCATCTTCATCCTGAGGTTGCAATTCTTCAATCATTTCTAAATCATCATCATCTTCTAATTCATCAAACATATAATAATCTCCAGATCTAACAGCTGAAAAATCACAATAAATTATTAAGTAAGAAATTTTATTAAACATCAATTTGAATAATGTACATTATCAGAAAATATTTCAAATCGATGTTTATTGCTTAAAACTATCTCAAGCATTTAATGTTATTTGCAGATGTGTGCCCCACTTATGTGTGATTAATTTTCGTGCCACTAATAAACTGATAATCCAACCAACACTCAAATAATATTCATTGTTATTAAATATACTTTAAAAAAAACTAACATAACATTTTGCTGCTAATATCCATGCATATTTATACAGTCGCAGTAAGTACCGTATTAAAATTTTTTTTAGATTTTACAAGATGATGTAGCATTTCACCAATCTAATTTTCTACCCAACCAAAGCAAATATTATCTTAAGCGAACAAGCCATGTATCACCATCAAGTAACAATTCAAGTTACCCTCTTTATACGATCGTGGTTGTCGTCTTCGGAACATTGGTCTAGAGTTAGGGTATAAACCATCTATAAGCAAAAACCTCAAAAAATATCTAATATATACAAAATCAAAATATTGCTGAATAAAAAAATAGAATGTCATGTGCATCAATCACATAAAATTACATACAAATATACATAATATTTACATTAAACAAAACGATGTATAAAATATATAAATAATCATTTACAATATTTAAAAAAAAATCAATACCACCTAAAATTCTAGATAAATCTAGTAAACTTATATGACACCGTAATAAATTATAAAAACTCAACAAATTAAATAGAAAATACTGTACACTTTCAACAGTTAAATGTACAATGATTGAATGCATTCCACAACCACCTATAGAAAAATAATTTTGAAAATTACATGTATGATGACTTAAAGGAGAACGAGAAGAATACGAAATAATGCTTTGTCGTGGCGTAATAAAACTCCCTTGCATCCATGGCGGGCCAATACTCGTCTGTCTTTGCGAAGGCGGCGGCGGTTCATTAATCGCTTCCGCGTAAGGTGGTGCAGCATCGTACGGCGGTGGAGAAAAAACTGGAAAACTATCATCGGGTGAAGGTGGCCGTGGGTTTAATTCGGAATTCGGAGGGGAACTAAATGACATACGATGTGGTTCCAAATAGCCTTCTAATGAAACTGTCATTATGGCTGAATAAGGAGATGGAGCCTGAGTTTGTAAAAGTGAACCAGCTGCCGGTGTCAATGGAGGTAAATCATCATCTTCATCTATTGGTGTATGATAACCCGCTTCAGGAGTTTGTTGAGATGCAGTTGACGTGCAAGAAGACATTGAGGATGATCTAGCTAATGGTGGTTGGTCTAAAGATTTAAGAAATATTTTTAAATGTCACATTAAATAATATGTAAAATATTAAATGGCAATGAAGATTATGAAAAACAAATATTAGTGTTTTTTTATTATTATAGATTTAAATTTTGAATTACTTCATAAACATCACACAGTATTATTATTATTAAAAAAGATATGGAAATTAAGTTGTTTTAATAAATCTATCTATAACATGGTAATTGTTTTTAAATGAAAGCGTACTAAGATTTGTTGAACACCTTGCATAAATCTACAATAAGTATAATATACATAATGAGTTTTAATATAAAAAACAGTTATGTTTAGTAATACACTGTAGTTTATCATATAAGTGCGTTAGGGTTTTTTTGTTTATTATTTTATATTTATGTTTATTGACAATATTAAACAATTGTTCCAATAAAATATTTGTTGAAAACTCACAATTGTTTGTCCATTTAACCGATTTTATAATTTCAATAATAACTAAGATTGCAATGCACATACACTTCCTGTTAACAATGTACTGAAGAGGTAGGCTTTCAAAAGTGATGCCGTGTCTCCTTTCTAACTTTTAAAATGAAGTTCATTATCATATTTTAAATAAATTACCTAAATCGGAATAAGAGCTGTGTTACAATTGTACGCTAGTGCTGGTCAGTGATGTTTCAGATTGGATGGTTTCGATTGAAACATTTACATTTATATTTCACAGATCACTGACTACATCTATAGATGACTATTTTATAAATAAATATTCTCTTACCAACATAATGATCAGTTATGGTTTTATAACTTGGTCCCTGCAATTTTTGTTGAGTTGCTTTAATTCTGTCCATTTTGGCTTTAATTTTTTCTAAAATTCTTCGTTCCTGTTCTTCTTGTTCGTGCATTTTTTTGTGCCGTAATAGCTCAATTAACTCGGCACCTTTTTATTTACGATAAAAATATATTACAGTGCAATTATTCAATTTTATTCTACCTTTTTACTTACCTCTAGATGCTAAAATTGTTGTAGCTTTCGTTTCATCAATTATATGAAAGAAGTTGTAACTGTTGAATATTCGCCGCTGTATCAATAAAAATCCAAAACACACTCCATCCCAAGCAAGCCCAATATATTCTCTAGGAACTGTACATTCTTGAGGATCTTCAATACCAGCTGCATGTACGACATTGCCGAATTTTTTAACACATCCTATTCCCAATAACTGCACTAACCAACAAGCATTCAACTGGACTTCCTTAATAAATACACATCCCACTAGTTGAAAGACTGCTTTCATTGTAATAACTGATATATTATAACCCAACAACAAATTCCACCTGGAAATAAACGTTTAGTATTAAAAAACTTATTACATCAAAAATGTACCCCCGTAAAATTTTAGGAATTGGTTTCAAGTAAATATCTGATCCTTGCCATAAAAATATAAAAGTTCCTATTAAATAACCCAGTGAAAACAGATTTACCCTATTTGTGCCAGCTAAAAATACTATTGCCAAGGTAATCCACATAAAGCCCAATAAAAAACCTCTTTTAATAATATCTAAATATGACCTGAAAACAAACATCAGTAATACTAACAACTAAATTCATGATTTTCAACCTCGCATATGTAATAAAATCTGGTACGGGATTGACAAAATCTTTCTGTTCTACAAGATGTATAATACTTTCATTTGAACCACCAGGGTAATCTTCGTTTTTATATCTATTTTCAATCCTAAACACAACAGACTGTCGAGAAACTAATAGCAATAAAATAACATCGCATAATAGCTTTTTAGATGAAGGTGGATAATTATTATCCATAAGATATGCCCATTCTTGTATTCTTCGTAAAAGATCAGAATCATCCCATGGAAAATCTATAAATATTTAAATTATATAACTGAATATTCAAATTAAACAAATGTACAAACCTATACATAAACTTGGAGGTAAACCTATGACCATAATGTATTGTATAGGTATAAATATTGCAATAAAAAACATATAAAAATTCCATATTCTTGCAAGTGTATGTCGATTCATACAGAATAAAATGCACAGCCAAAATGCATACAGAATCGCATAAAAATCTAATCTGAAACCAATCAATGCAACTGTTGCCATAAAACATATCTATAAAAATAATATTAGAAATAATATAAGAACAAATCACAAAAAATGATACCTCTACACCAAATTTATAGTAACCATAATTTGCTAAATATTTAAGACAATTTATTATATCTTTATCTGCATCTGAGTGCTTTATATTTGGAAACATAAAGAAAACCCTCCCTGGTGGTTGTCCCCGTGATGTTCTGTAGTTGTGCTGCCTGATTATAATGACAGAATACAATGTCACTGCTAATATGTAAGCAATATTCCATCGAACCAGATGTGGCAATTCACTGCCATTTATTGTTTTGCGAAATCCAAGCCATTCTGAGTTATTCTCGGTGACGTTTTTTGTTTCATTATACTCACATGTTACATTCCAATTTTCGTGCTGGATATATTGTATTTGATAAACCATTTTTGCAAGCAATAAAAGTGACACATACACTGAACAAGCATAAATGACAAAAAGTTGCATTCTCCTTCCTATTGTTGTGCCAAGGACAAAGAAAATTACAATAATAAAATATAATGCACATTTATCAAAAATGCACAGGAACATCGCCATAAGTAAAACAAATTTGAGCATGTGAATTTCAAGGAATAAAAATATTAGATTAACAATTATTTGAATCTTCTTCAAGTAAGTGCTGAATGTATGCTTTAAATGAATCGACGATACATCTGAAAATAATAATCAATACATGCATATAAAGACACATGAAACCAGACTTACTTCCAATATCAGTTAAGTCTATTCTAAGTGACGACGAAACATCAGTCTTATCTGTATCGTCACTTCTAGGCTCCAAAACTCGACCCTGTGCGGAACTTGCATCTTCTGATGTTGGGTTTATTAACGTAGGTTCACTTGGAGTAGAAAGTTCCATAAAGTCTTTATGGAAATAATGCAGTTGGATAACCGCAATTATAACGAAAAATGTTGGGGTTACTAAACGAACGAACAACTGTTTTGTTTCATATCTCTCCAAGCCTATATCCAATTGTCTGAAAATTAACATTCATACATATAGCAATTATTAAAAAATAATAGTTACTGTTCATATGGGACACGTAGGTATGTAGTCCAATATTCTGGAAAGTGATCGAACTGATAAGTATAAACCATAATTAAAATAATCATGGAATATATTATTACTGTTAACCAAAAACCAAACATAACTTTTCTCCACATACGAAATGACATCTGAAATTAATTATTTTTTTCAATAAATCTTAATTATGCTTTATATTTTTATACCTGAAAGCTAAGAATAAAAAATAAAAA
This sequence comes from Lethrus apterus, assembly GCA_018397195.1. NCBI lineage: Eukaryota > Metazoa > Arthropoda > Insecta > Coleoptera > Geotrupidae > Lethrus > Lethrus apterus. Next base: position 3,888 of record JAFFZR010026759.1, on the reverse strand, counting down.
TAATGCCATGTATAAAATTCTAAAACCAGTCATCCGTTCTCCAGTTATCGCCACTGCAAATAATGTAATTGCCACTATCCATATCCAAAATTTTGTTAAAAACGACCTAAACACCTCTCCAATTTTCTTCAACACTAGATTCTCATTTTCTTTTTCTTTATTTAAACCTAAAAATATTTTTCTTTGTGTTTTTTTTTCATCTATTGATTAGACAGTAACCTGTTGCGGTGCCCACAGTCACATGCAATGGTGCAACCATATCTGCCAAAGCACTACTTTGTTTAGCTTCATGCCTTTCTTGCATATACTGCCTTAGAGTAATCCAAAACATAACGGTATATAAACATTTAACTAGTAAAGGATTGCAAGGTAAAACAGTAATCTTTTGGAAGCCTATTTGTGCTAAATTAATGTCTTTTATTGTTGATGGCAATTCTTCTTCCGTCAAATCCATTGAATATATATAAGCCGATATGAGCAGAAACCAAGCATAAAATACTAAAAATGGACTTGTTTTTAACATCGATCTTCTCTGATTCGGTATCATCCATAAGACATTAGCCCACAATAATAAAATAAAAGTTAACCAACTGTGATATGTTATGCTCCAAGTCTATAAATAAAATAAAAACAAAATAAAAATAATAAATCACAATTCATGTACGTACCATCATAATAATATTGGTGACTACATATGAAGACTGGATAATAAATTGTAATATGGCTTCGAGAGCAAATAACAAATTATCAAAGCAACTGGGCTTGTCCACTTCATCATCTGAAACTTTTCAAATTAATTTAACTACACGTCCAGAATAATAAAATGACATAACAAAACAATTTACATTATGTTACGTTTTTTTTTTTTTCATATTAATCAATAAAACTTACCTAAAGAATTCATTGGAATGTCTTCTGTAGTTTCTCTAGCAACAGTAACACTACCAGTGGAATCTTGTAAAATGCTTGCACCCCTTTTTGACCCAGAATAATATCTTCTTGAAGAACTAACACCATGGATTAACTGTTAAAATATATTTTTTAATATGCAAAACTTTGTGTAAAGAATTACAGCAAACATTACTGTTTGGAGCCGTATAAATATTATATAATGTGTAAAAGGAAGACTGTTGTGAGGAATACGGTTAATAGGAAATATTATGGAGAAATGGTCTCAAATAGATGACAGAAATGTAACCTGCATAATATTTGTTAACAGCTATTTTTTAATACTATATTTGCTGGAATTCTTGTGATTAGATTAAAACATGCAATAAAAAAATAAAGACAAAATAAAATACGTACTGGTGTGAATTCACTCAAAGAGGTTTGATCGCGACTATGAACCTAAAATTCATCAAAGCAGGCAAATGAACAAACCAAGTTAGTAATAAAAAAGTAAAAAATAACAATGATTCAAGAAAATGATTTTTGAAAAAGAACCAAAATTTTCGAAATCCAACCAGTTATTATAAAAGCAGAGTATGCAAAGTAATAACACAATAGACTGGTAAATGGAACATATAAATTTGAATACCATGGAAACACCATGAAATGAAATGAAAGTACATATTTTATTAGAGAATTAACCTCATGATCACGTGGACCAATGATATTTTAAAACCAAGATCACATGCACCAATCAGAACAATCTTATACTGAAAAGATTGCATGGTGCTTTTCTTGCCGCTACGTCATAGTTTTTGACTTAGTAACCATGAAAACTTTAAAAATACATTAAATGTCATTTTGACAAACGTCAATGTTATAATTCGTTCGGTTAATTCTCCAACCAAAGATCATTCGTACTCGACATTTGTCTGGCAAGATTTTCATTTATTCGCAATGCTTGCTAAAGGCAATTAAACTCGACCAATTTCTTTGGAAAATGTTTCGTCAAATTGATCTCGTTTAATTGCCAAGCAACCACTGCTCATAAATGAAAATCTTTCCGACAAAAATTACTCATGAACTTACGTTTGAAAAAATAGTTCCCTGAAAAAATAATTAAAACTCATTCTCAAAATAAAATAAATTGTGTGATTTATAAAAATCGAATGAAATCAGGATACAACAAATAAAAGTAAAGTGCGAATCAGTAGCTTGGAGCTTACTCGAACTTTACGAGTAGCAGATTGCCAGCGATGTCTGGAGGTACCAGATCTCATAAGGCGCCTGTCAGACAAACGCTGTGACAATTGACGACTTAGCGGCCCATTAAAGCTGCCCTCTAAGCGTGAAAACGCACCTTGCTTCTTCTGTGACTGCAATGGTTACTTGCAATGTTAGCACGATGTTAGCAGAACAGTCAAAAAATATTAGTTTTGCAATAAGTAAACCAAAATAAAATCTGTAAAATATTACCTTTGGTTTCAACACTTGTTTAGACACTAAGGCTAAAACATAGTATAACCAAAGCAAAGCAATGGGGTTAACATAACTTGCCCATTCCAAATCCATCCAGTAGAAATTGCGAGGCTCGTCACAATTTACCGTCATTATTGCTGTCAAACCAAAATATCTATAAAAAAATTGGAAACTTTCCAAAAAGAAACAAAGGAATTCAAACATACCTTGCGTAAGTACTATTAGGTTCTAAAACTTGCTGAAAAAATGGAAACTGATAGGTGTACAACGTTCCAATATGCAAAAACACAACCACCATTAAGCACCTCAATATGATGGCAAAACCTTTTTGAAGTTCTTTATAACATGCCCACCATGTAGCCGATGATAAAAATATTATAAAATACAAGCCACCCTGAACTGAAGGTCTTAGCGTAGCGGCAAAACATAAAGATGCCAGGGCCAGATATTTCCCTATAAAAAAGACGTATATTTTATTAATTTTCCCAGTTAATCACCTACCAAGAGTATTCCAAAAACCATAATTTTTATGAGTTTTTGTCTTTGCTCTGACTTCGATTCCTTCTTCACCAGAAAACTCTGAATTTGCAGCGGTCAATTTGTAACAAAAGTAATATATAACGATACTCGACAAAAACATGATTATTTCCGGTGTGATCCAAGTAGTTATTGCTACAGCGTCAACATTATCCAACCTCACAAATCCCGAATATCTCAAAACTTTCTCCAAATATTCGCATTTCTACAAAATTCGAATCAAATTTTGCACCACGTTCCTTCAATATTACCTTTAAAAAGCCACCGTACGGTTTCAATCCAAGTAAAACTACTTGAAATGATAATTGCAAAATCGTGGTGACAGTGGTAATTAGTAACAGTAACTTGAGAAAAATTCCTGTGTGTCCGGACATTGTTTGTGTAGTTGGTATAGGCACCAAAGGAGCGTACAGTAAAAGTATTAGGTATAAGGCTGAAAGTAACGACGGTCGAAAAACTACACCTAAAACAAAGGAAAAAAATAGATTATTCCAACTGTTCGAAAGAATTAAAAGTCAAATTTAATACTAGAAAGAGTGGGCGATTTTTTATCTTAAATACAATTACAGACTCGTAAATTTAAACAGTTTATATGAATCCCTAATTTTCTTGTTTTCTCCTTTTCTTTACCTATTTCTCAACTCCTTGAATTTGAAGTTTTTATTACTCATATTACTTTGCTTATGTCGGATCACAACGTTGCAAATTTTAAGACTTTATATGTATATTTTTTGAAATACATATTACATAGAATTCAAAATACTTCAGTGTTATCAATTTTGTTCCAGAGTTACAGTGTGGTGATAAAGTTTGGAACAAAATTCATAAAAGCGTTTTATAATGTTTTTAAGAAAATCGCTCGGACAGGTCAATTTTTGTTTTTAAAATGCCGTCTTCTGAAGTTAATTTTTTTGGAATGACGTCATTTGTTTTTGCACAATGACGTCATCATAATTTTTTTTAAATGACAACCCCCACTTTTTT
>JAFFZR010026758.1:2172-24935 GCA_018397195.1 Lethrus apterus | reverse complement strand
TCATCACGGTGTCATCGACGCTTTTTTCCATTTTGTATGTGTTAAATATCTATACTAAATATATCTTTTAATACATAATATTAATGTAAAATCCTTTACAGGACCCTTCACACCCATTTAGAGACGATACAAAGTGGAAACATAAAAGAAAATGCATGCATGTTCGGAAAGGAAAGAAAAATGGATTTATTGAGTCCGGACCACCAGTCCGGAACATGGCAATATGTAGTTAAAATTAATAATTTTCGAGATATTGATGTATTTTTTAATTTTCGTACATTGTCATCCCTCCTGAGAACAATAACAAACAAAGCTGATAAACTACGAACTAATAAATAGAATATGGTGTAAATAAGAAGATGCACCAAGCTTTACATTTCAAAGTTTCATAATATTCAGACATTAAATAGAGAAATTACAAAATATCATATTTTTAATAGAAGTTACCTATACATAGTTCTGTTCTGTTTTGTATATTCAAAGACGAGATGTCGGTTATGCTATTTTATTTTTATTTTCTTATTTTCCAAACATCTTTTCCGTTAACATTAATATTTTAGTTAGTTTATAATAAATAATATTACGTTCCAATCTTATTCTATTATTTAGTTTTTTTGTGGAAAGAATGACAGAATACGGTAATTGGGATATAATGAAAATGCCATGAAACTTACATATTTTGATTAACGATGAAACTCAAGAAAGCAGTAATATTACATACATCTCTCTATTTAATGTGTGAATATTATATGTAATATTATAATACTTTGAAATGTAAAGCTTGGTGTATCTTCTTATTTACAGCATATTCTATTTATTAGTTCATAGTTTATCAGCTTAAAAAAACATTTAAAAATTAATTTTATGGTTCTCAGGAGGGATGACAATGTACAAAAATTAAAATATACATTAATATCTCGAAAATTATTAATTTAAACTACATATGATGCGTATTCAAATTACTAGAAATTTAAATTTTGCTTTCGACTAATGCATAAAAATATAGCGCTTCCATTAAAAAAAATTAAGTTTTCCGCATTTCAATTGTTTCAAAAAGAACAAGATTTATTAAGTATGTTGTGTTACATATCGAATTTCTAATGCTTTTACTATTATCAGCAAAAATCCCTCTAGCGTTGCATAAAATTTCATGATCTTGCTGTATTTCGTTATTGAACTATAGGCGTTTTGCCGAAGACCGTCAGCTGTCAAAATTTCCGAATAAATGCAAATATCTTAAAAACGAATAGACATAGGCCAATATTATCTTATACAAACTTATATTAGAATTACCCAGGGAATTCAAAAATGTAATAATATATAGAGTGTTCCATTTAAAATTTTTTCGTGATTGCGCACAAACGAAACATTCCGTATAACTGAAAATTTTAGGTGGTGGAGACCATAAATTCAAAAGACTTTTGTCTTAAAATATTTTTTGTATTTTGCATAACAACGGAGATATCGAAGAATATCGCACTAATGTTACACCCTGTATATTTTTTAGAAATCGTTATTAAGAAATAAATATATTATTATATCAATTAAATTTTACTATTAAAGCATTAAAAACCATAGTTTCCATAGTTTCATTAAATTATCTTTAAAAAAACAATAGTTTAGTCCAGTTGATTAATTAAATTTTACAAAACCCAAATACGCTCCGCGAACGTTTTATGACATGTGATGACCGACGGTCTTACAATAACAAATCCAACAAAGGACACTTCAAATTATTTAAACAATTGAATATCAAAAGTGAAGCAATCCCATCACGATATGAGAAAAGTGTTATTACTTGCAATTAAGCCTTTTCCCACAAACGAAGGAGTAAGATAAGGTGGAGTCTTAAGTCCACTACTTTTCATTTGTGCAATAGATGAAATTATTAGAGCACCAAGAAAATGAAGCAATACAAAGTAGGCTGGTACAATATGAAGGAATTTGAAATAGATATGTGCATATTTGGTAATGATTTGGTACTACTGGCATAGAGTAAACAAGATCTCCAAGGAAATCTAAATTTATGCGGTTGTTACCAAGTTTCGTCCTGGACGTACGCAACGTACTCGTCTCTTTCCACCTGTAGATCGCATTGTTAAGAGCGACGTTCATATTTTTCTTAATGACGAAGATATCGGCAAACAAGCGTGGCACAAACGACGCGCATTGTCGAATATTTGTCTTCAACCGGCCTATAAAATTTGCAGTAATTTCACGACGAGACGGTATCCACTCATATCTGTTAGCGATGCGTACTCGGAAATCGTTAACGTTCCATCTTCCATCTCGCAACACATAAATTTTCCTTTATGTATTTTGTTTGTGGAAATATCGTCTGTGGACGATCCGCAAAGGAGTAAATCTTGTCTTTTGCAATATAATTCTCCGCTTCGGAGATTTATATACGTATGTGATAAAAATGTAAAAATAAATCCTACTGCGCAATAAATATCAAGTTCGCAAAATCTATACTTGTTAAAAAGAAGCGAATAAAAGTAAACTAAAATGAAATGATAAGTATTTGGTAACGATTTCGAACCAATCATGTTGAAGTTGCCTGGGAAGTTAAACAGAAAAAAATTTTACGTTAATGAACAATAAATCTCGCTGATATATTGAAAAACACGGATTTATAATTCAACGACAACATACTATGTGAAGACGCCCTATTTGTACATACAGTCTTTGTTAAATTAAATAAGATATGCTCGGTTGACGGCGCAACCGACAGACTGGGAGTATTACTGGTTGCCTGCATTTGCTTTCTTTGAATATTTGCAGGGAGAACTCGATCATTAACGTTTCCTAGAAACGTGTGATTTTCGGTAAAGGCGAAAGGGTTTATGGTCAACATCTGTTTCGAATAAAATGCAAATTTCCTTAAGTGTAGTGACAATATTCGCATTGAAAACATTGAGAAATCTAGCTAGTTCTTTACAATAGTTTAATTTTTTAATTGTCGCGTTATTAATTTCTAACAATTCCAGTTTAAAATTTCTGTCGCATATCCTGATCCTAATTATTACATTGTTATTGTATTAAAATTTATTTAATTTGAGTTTTTGTATCAATTTATTTGTGACACTCCGTTCTGTTCTGCAGTAAGTATTTTATACGTATATGAATTTAGTCTTGTATATTTTCTTCTTAATCTGCAAGTGCCTATCTACCCTCCCGGGTGTAAGGGTGGAGTTGAGTTGTGTCTCGCTGGGACCTTCTAAATTCTCCTCCGTTCCTTTCGATCAAATACTATATTTACTATGTCTTCCCATTTCTTTCCTTTTCCTTCTAAAGCTTGTTTTACTCCTTCTTGCCATTTTTTCCTCAGTCTGCCTCTTGTTTTCTTTCTGGTGTTTCATGCTTCGAATACCCTTCTTGTTAGTCTTGTGCTATCCATTCGTTTTACGTGTCCAAACCATCGTAATACACCTTCCTCTTTGTTGTCATTTATCCATTTCATTTTTAAATTTTCTCTGTGTGTTATGTTTCTTATTCTATCTAATTTGGTTTTATTTTTTATTTTTCTTAAAAATCTCATTTCAAATAGCTTCCAGTTTATGTTTGTGTTTTTCTATTATTGTCCATGTTTCTGAGGCGTACGTTATCATAGGGATCCTTTGGGATTTCCCTTTTTCCTAGAAATGTATTTTTAATACTGTTATATGCCCGTCTTCCTTTTGTTACTCTTTCTCGAATTTCTTCATCGATCTTCCCTTGTATATAACCTTATAAATTACCAGGCTCTATCAAAATAATTGCTTCAAACTTTAATGTAAATCTCATGTAAAGTATTAGTAAATATATCAATTACGTCGTCTAAAATACACAATCCTACTGGAAAATGTTAATAAGAATGGTATTGACAATGGTAAATAAATAAATATTAGACGTAAACTAAATAACATAATAATTTTACTTATGTTTCACAAGAAACGGTACTCGAATAAGCTAACCCTTTCTCGAGAGTGAAGAAAATTCACTAACGTAAAAGTCAATTGTAGAATGTCGTTCATAACTGTTGGAAAATGAAACAAATCAATTCCAAGGGTGGCTCAATTCTGAAGTTTGCACAGTATACAATACACAATAGAATGTCATTAAAACCCAATTGCAAACATCTAAGGCGCACTTCTAATATATTCTTTTGCAACAAATAATAATCGTCTATTTAAATTTAATATATTTATTTCTGTTGATTTTATACTTAATTAAATAAATAATACTGAAGAAATGCAATATTCACAAATTCATATAATTAATATAAGTTTAATATTAGAAAATTGTTCTTGGTACAAGAATAAATTTCAAACACGTCACAAACAGTGCGTTTGCCTTCGAGGGGTTCTAAGAGCAAACAAAATTTACATATCCAGGTATATAACCGTATCGTAAACGTTTCTTTTCTTCGGATGAAGAAACATTCAATGAAAGCAAATCCAGGCAACCAAGTCGCTCGGTTGTGCCGTCAACCGGGTTTGTCTTATTTAATTTGACAAAAACTGTACACACAACCGCATCATCAACTGCAGAGCATTTCGACGATGCACGTGACAGTCGGTGTAAGTGTCGGAGAATATTGTGGTCCGTAAACGGGAACATCCGCAATAACACAGTCGTCAGAAGTTTAGCTGGCAGTTTGGTTAGGATACCCGTGGTGACGTCGTTATTACATGTAACATTCGTGACGATGCATACCCCCACGTTGTTTATCATCTGCGCCCTATACCATTACAACAACCGATTCCGTAGAAGTTAATTTATGAAAATTCTTGATAATTTATATATAATATGGTCAAAATATAGATACGTTTAAAAATGTAGATAGCCACAAACTAGTCTCCCTATAACATCGACAACAAATTTGTAGGTCTATACTTCTTCACGAAGTGTAGACGTTGTGCATGTATCTAAAGAAAACAAACTGTAGATCACAAAATTGATCTTTGCGGAACTACTACCGAATTAAGTTTGAATTTGAAAGAAAATTTTACAATCGAAATCTATCAGAAAAATAAGGGGCTCCAGTTTAGTTTATTTTCAACAAATACATGCCCCTTTAGGTAACCTGAGTTGGACTCCTTTCCGATTCTATTATCACAGTTCACCGCTTCGGCCGCTTTTTTTTCGAAAAAAAAAAATTGTCGAGGTTTAATAGCAAATACACCAAAGAAAAAAATACAAAACTTATTTTTTTTAAGTCCTTAAATATTTCGATCATGATGGTTCTTGATTGTCTCAACAAGTTCGAATTTCAACCCTTCCTTTCAAAATTTAATTTTTTTTCAAAAGTTAATTGAAACCAGACGAGATTCGTTAATTCGAACATTTGGACAAATATAACGCTAATTAAATCTGTTGTAAGCGTGCACGGGAGGGAGGGGGTCGTGAAAAACATACAGAGTATCTAACTGGGAATGACCGCGTCGTAATTACCATTTCGTTACCTGACCTCCGCGAGGACGGTATGTCGAAACCGCTTCATAACCTGTGATAAATTCGAGTTGAAGGGTTGCGATGAATGCCGGAAATAATTCGTGATTTAATTCGACGTAATTGTTGTGGGTAGCCGGATGTCGAGAGCATATTTCTGTTAATTTTGCGAACCGGTCTGAGCTCGTCGCTACGTCGAAATTTCATAGGACCTCGTTTCATGAAAGTTAAATTAAATCAGATGAAAGAACGAACGTTTGCGAACTTTTCACTGTAATAATGGAATTGTTGTTATTTTAAGTTATATTTAAGTACGCTTGTGATACTATTGGTTTTAGAAATAAATCTGTGGATCTATGCATCAAGTAATAGGAAAGCAATGGTATCACCGTATGATGTGTATTTTTTTAAGATACAATTTATATTCCATGTTTTAAAAAATATACGAATTATTATTATGAAGGAATTCAATTTTCTTTATTGTTTAGTCTGCCTTGCCTTACTAACTGACTACTTGAGATTCATTTAATTTTTAGGTTTCTCCAATAGGGATTGGGGTTTTTTAAGACTCATGGCCGGTTGAAAATCACTCTTTATCAAATACTCCATTCTAGACCATTCTCTTTTCTAGACAGTCTAGGTCTAGATGATCACTACTCCTTTTAAATCTCTTCTGTGACATAGCAAGCACGTTATTGAACTGACGTCCCTATACCTTCTGTATATAAATTTATCGTACTACGTTTTGCATCGAATATGAGCAATACATTATTTTTATTATTACAATCTTGTACATTTGCCAAATTTGCACATACATAAAAAATAATTGTGGCGTCGCCATTTTAAGACACGACGGCAATATATTCTACACATGTAAAAAGAAAACGATAAATGGCGTACTCTCGTAGACGTCCCACTTGTTTAATAGAAATTTTCGAAAACGCCGTACGAAATCAAATTTAAGTGAATTATGGAACGTCGTCGGTCGTCCCGTCGCGTCGCGACGGCGGAAACCGCGTAAGCGCATTCGGCGAATTGAACGCGGAACCATTTACGGTTCGATTGTCTTTGAATTTTTCCCAATACATCCATATGTACGTCGTACGCGCCGGATATGGATGTGCCAGTCGCGCCGATAAATTTCGATTGCTCTCGGAAACGACAAAATGAATAATTTGCTTCGCGCTGAAATGTGTCACGGACCGCGCGCGGTTCGACGCCGGAGTCTTTGAAATTTGACGGCTTTTTAAATTCGCGATTAAATTGCCAGTCACCGTCGCAGATGTGTTGATATTTATGACGTGGGGGACCGTGTTCTTGTCGGTACGCCAGTCACACCCGCTTATTATTAATCAACTCGCAATGAAGTTTGTCCTGATTAATAAATAGCATAAAGGGAGATCGATATTTATTTACGTCTTTTCGTATCATTAATCAAAACTTTCCTTTCGTTATGAAACCGAACCCTATACCGATACACGTGGGAGAAAATATTACATTAACATTTAATTTGAACACTATCTCGCAAAGAATGATTTAATTCACTGTGTGTTTATTTGAATATTTCATTTTAGAAATGGGAATCATGAAATTCATATAGATTGTGTTTATTTCGGTATTTTTTTTTGTTATGTTTTAACGAAATAAATTATTAAATTGCGTTTGCATAATTATGGATAATATAGGACTATGAGAAAGTTTCCTTTGAAAAATGTTGCGTTTCAATTTATTTACAAAAGCTAGTTTGTTAAATAGAAACTATTCACTATAAAGTTATATTGATTCAGTCTCAAAGCGTAAGGTATTTCGAATCGTATGTATTCCGGTACTCGCAATTACATTTGTAACAAAAAGTACTGATCGTAGTACAAAGCCGCCGTGCATACAGGACAATTAACTTCCGGAAGGCTGGAAAAAACTGCAAAAAAAAAAAAACGTTAACATCTCATATGACGCACAATGGGGCAGAATCAACAAATATTTGATCAAAGCTTTACTTTTCGATTATCTTATATGTATACAGGTTTGAAAATAATAAAGGAATTGTAATAAATTTTTTTAGAAAAACTTTTTTCTGGAACATTTTTTTGAAAAGTTGATGTAGAATTAATTTCTAAAATTCATACTTATTTACTTACCGTAATAGCAATACTATTGTATACTCACTCTTTAATATCAGTATATTACAATTCTTATCATATTATTTTTGGCCAGGTTTATACGTTTATCCCAGTGTGTAACAGGGACAAATTTAAAATTGAATCTCGTATCCCGACGATCTTCAAGCGTCGATAAATTTCCTACGCCGCGAGAGAAAGAAGTTAGCCGGCATAAAACTGTGCATCCCCGCCGCGCGCGAGGACGTCATATTTCAGAAGACCGGAATTCGAGTGCACTACTGCGAAGAGACTTGGATAACACATTAGCGCCGTCGTTTAAACGCAAAAACAAAGAAACGCTGCGGGTAGTGGGACAATAACGCCCGTTCCGCGACCATGTTCCGTCCTCCTCGTATACACAAACGCCACATTAGTAACGGAGATGACACGGAACAAAGGCGGCAATTTTCTGGCAAATTTAACTTAAGTAATACTCGGCAGGATATACCGAGACGCCATTTGCGGAGACCCGCCGGAAATATGTCTCCACGTCATCTTCGTATCTCTTTTAATATTGAATTTACGAAGTTTTCGCTCGTGTAGGTCGAGTACTATGGCCTTCGGACTTGTAAAATACAGACTTTGTATAATGAACAATTTTTATGTTATTTGATTTGTGGAATGTCAGTAAAATATTTTTCATTATATTATCTTAGAGTTTCTGAGTTTTAGCCGAGATATATTTTTTCCTAAACACCCCTTGACATTTCCAATTAAAATCCAACCTCCAATTTCACTTCCTCCACTTTCTGACTTCAGACGCATTCAAAAACATCCCTTAAAATCCCCTTCTACTCATCCTTCCAACACCTAACTCGCTCCTTTTTATTTTTTTTGCACTAGTCTTCCACTCTTATCACTTTATTCCCATCATTCATTATCCAGAATCATCTTCCTGTATCCCAGCCTGGCAATTTGCACTTTTCCTTTTTTTTCAGCATATTTTCAAATCCAGGCTTTTATCTCTCTTTCTCAGTTGGCATACTCTTCCATTTTCATCTTCAAGCCTGTCTAACTGGCCTGTTGTCTTCCTTCATCCTCCTTGCATCTTTGTATCGTGCTTAATTCAATAATAACAAGTATATTTTATTACACGAGAAGAGGCTGAAACAAAAATGAAGATTAACGTGCCAGTTTACAAATGTGTCAAAAGGAAGGGAACAACTATCTGTGAAACTCATGAAAAGGATAATGTATGAAAGAGTGGGTTTTTATCTTTGTGACTGCAATAAAGTACTACAGTTCAGAATGATAAAAATTGCAAGGAAATAGCAAATATTAGCAATTCTGAATGTAATCATAAGTATAAAAATGTATATTTAACAGGAGATAAGCCTAAGACTTTATTAAAAATTGTTGGGAATATTGAACAAAGATTGATTGGTAAATTTAAGCAACAAAAATTGCGTGTTTAACCTGTACGAAATTTCAGCAGAATGGCTGATTGGGGTGAAAAAGGGAAATAATGGAATGGATTTGTGTCTAAATATGAAGGGTTTGTTGCTATAGATGACAAGTTCTTTAGAGAATCTGGCTTTGCGGTCATAATTCCTCAAATCCAAAATCGAAAATATTAGCAAGTAAATACCTATGTATGGAAACTAAAATTCTTCCCTAAAATGTGTTTTATACCTATACAGGTGATTTTACATCTTTATACAATCGAACTAAATTTTTTAAACCACTTAGCCTTCAACATCCACCTTTTTATTCGACCTCATCCTAGGATTAGCCCTTTCATACATTTTTATGTAAGGAAATTTCATAAATAGTTTGACCGAAAATATAACGATGACGAACTTATTTGTTCAGGCAATTTTTCATTCGAATTTAATTTGGTGTCAATCTATTATACAATTTTCGATTGAGGTGAAAAAATGCGGCAACGTGAATTAATCCGACATCATTATTAGCGTATTTACCGTTTCCTGTCAATCAAACGTTGCCACTTCGAATATAATTCAATGGTTTAATGGGATCGTCGTTTATTAGAAATATTCTCGGATCGACGTTGTCAATTACGTTTTATTGATTTGTCGCAAACGGACAACTCTAATATTGCAACTGGCGGAAGCATGAGCATCGGGTGCAAAATTTTAACTTTACCCTTACAGAAGGAAATCGGTCATATGGGTAATTTACGACAAAAGTAATATGATCCTGGTAAAAATTGCCCACAAAAATTTCAAATCGATCAATTTTCTATTATTTCTTTTTTTATTGAAAATTGACTTGATTGTGAACGAAACAAGCTGTAGGTGTTCAGAAACTCATCATCGAAGGGGTGCTCCATTTACCATCTAAAGTACTACCGAACTGTAATCAAGTCTTCATTTAATTTCGCGATTCGAAACTTTGATTTTCTGCCTTGTATTGCATTTAGTTACTTTGCTTCGGCATCTCGCTTTGTGTGCAACTTAACGTCGCTGACAACTCAAACAATTTTGTCAATTTCGTCGTTAAGATTAGCGTTTCGCGGCAAACGATGAGCAAAATCAATTAATTAAAATCCGTGGTCATGTTTTGAACTTCGTCGTTTATAATTTATAATTACTTCTGAACCATCTAACAAAGTGAGAACGCGATTGAAACGTAAAAATTATAGTGATTGAGCCAATAATTATTTTTTGTGTTTGTTTATTTTAATCGAACTATGCTATATGACACTAAATTAGCGCATAAAAAATTCAATGAGAAAGTCATTTATTTATGTATGTTTTGAATATTCTTTTTATTGTATTGCAAGTTTATTAAAGAATAACGAATTAAAAAAAATGCAGGGAATTTTCCAGAGATCTGGAGAATTTTCTACTTGTTCATGGAAAAACAATTTTAACTAAAATAAACTATAAATAAAAGATTTGAAAACTAAAAAAAAATGTTTTCCAATGTTGTTACTTGGTATCCGAGTTTGAACCGCATTACTTCGACGTGTGGTGGCGATGTTTTGTACATAGTTGCAACTGATATCTTCAGGGTGTTCAAATTCATAACGAACTGGACTGTAACACGATTATTAACAAGTGCATGCTGCATCACTAAGAAGCGTTTCAGAGTCCAGTTCGTTATGACGTACAAAATCTGAAAGCATTTATGTAAGAATTGAATCATTTTTGAGTAAAAGCGTAAAAAAAGAAAATAATTGTAACACTAATCTTGCTAGAAACAAGCGATTTCGAAACATGCCGACGAGAATTAAAATCCGAAACAGTCATTTCACAAAAACGATTTGTGACTAATTCTTTTTCTTTCTTTTCCGTTTCCGACACCAGTGCACCCGCACACTGTACGTACTAAATAAACTTCTTCGATCGGCTTCTTCGTTCCTCCTGAGCACGGAAGCTTTGAAAATAAATGCGCCCAATTTTAAACGAATTTAGCAAACTACGCTCCCGACTGCTAACACTTTCTCCGTTTTTCTTTTTTTGCTCCATTCGGTGAATCGGTCGTTTCCCCGCGGCGCCCTTAGATCTGATACGACCGACTGTACACACACGACGAGTTCTTAACGTCCAATTTAACGTATTCGATCCTTTGTGGAAGACGTAGTTTCGTAACGAGGCGAACAGATAAAGGCGTTCTATAAAGAAAGGATTGCGCTTTTATCGACGACTTTATAATTATTTCGTACCACTGATGATCGATATTTTCAAACGACAAGTATAATGTCGTAACGCTCCTCTCAAATAATTATTCAGTCTAGTATTGTAGATAGATGGGAGGTGGTCCACTGATGACTCTATATATGTATGTATAATTGTTTTGCCGTTGACGCAGAACCCCCTTCGTGCGAAACGGAAACGTTCGTTGCGGTTTAAACAGACCAACTTTCAAAGTTGCGTTTTTCGTGGCAGCCTCGCTTTATGGATGTATAGTAAAATTTGCGTTTGTGAAATGTTCGGCTTGGTGCGGTACTCGAAGTTGGTAAATTTGCGTTTCGTCAAATTTGTTGGGGTGCTTTGTAATGTGCATCCTGGATTCAAAAGCTTGTGCTACGGGTCTCACTTTAATTCATATAGAGTTTAACAACAGATATATTCGATCGATCGCTGTTAAAAGTTGTTGAAATACTGAAAATTGAAAACATTGGAAAGTGAATATGTCGCACTTAATATCGAATAAATTGATTAAAAGTATATAAAACTATGATTTGTAGGAACATAAGTATACAAGACCCTGACAATTAATTACATTGTGTCTAAACACGATGGTACAATAAATGATATGATAAAAGAAAATTGCATGACAATGCAAGGCAGCAAGTATCATGCAAAATTTAAACTTGCGTCTGTAACAGACATCACATCTATCGGCTTCAAAATAGTTGGAATAATATCAAAGTTAATCGCGTCAATTTTTACAACAAATTTTCATCCACATTAAAAAAAAACGTGAAGATTCCTCAGTATGTCACATAAGATAGTAACGGTTTTCAATTAATAACGACGCGCTAATTAATCAAGAGAAACGCTGCGCCGCCCGCCGCTTTCGGTTAATTATTCCTGCGCCTTTATTGGACTTGGCCGTGTGACAGGTGGTCGCTCGTGACCGGCGTCACATTCCTAATTGATGGAGCACCTTGCGCGCCCGATTCCTTAATAGTAATGTTCGTTACTCCTTAGTTGAATTAAATGTTTGTTATCATAATTTGCCGGTGGCCCTTTCTCGTCGTTCTCATTCGATGACGTTGCGTAACAACCGTCGTTGTTATTAAATTCAAAGCGGTTCGTTAATCAGGATGGTAACCACCATAGTTTCGAGCTCGTCTAGAAAAATTAATCTTGAACATGATTTGGAATGGTATAGAGATAGCCTGTGACACGCAGATACCCATAAGAAATGTGTTTACCATATTGCGTCACCAAATGAAAATCATCATTTGCACGACATTGCTTTAAAAGCTCCACAAAAATTCATGTCTATAATTTCACGTTAAGTTCGCGCGATAACCTCGATAAGCTGGCATTAACATATTTTATTTCGTCGGAACGTGACGTTCGCCTACGTACGAATGAAATAAAAGATTAAATTTCCCTTTTTTTTGTTTATTTTGTCCCCACTCGCAATTATTATTAGCACGCATTTCCAATGTTTTACGTCCGCGATAAATTTCCACATTACCAAGTGTATTATAACACGGATGAATCACATCGGCGTCGTAAAAAGTCCACAACGACGGCGAAAATTTATGAAAAATAAAAACGGCAATAAAAAACTTAAAGTAAGTTTTTACGTTTCGACGGCAGTAATTTCTAACAAGGCGGTTTTGTTAATATGATGGAAAATCTTTAACGATACTGACAAACAAAATAATAACATAATTTTTGCAATTTGATCTGTTATTTATAAGACATATTGCGATGTTACTTTTATTCACCCACACTTACAGTGCGATTCTAAAGTATTCCCCCACATGATAACTTTTGAACGGCTGGAGCTATCGCTATGAGAAAAAACACGTCGATTTTTAATTTTTACGTACAAAATGTTGGTGTTGTCAAAAATTCAATTCCACTTCCGGCGAAACCGGAAGCAATGTCAACTTTCTTATTTTAAATAGAACATCCTGTATATTTTGATGTTTTTGGAAAGACAACGGAGAGACGAATCCAACGATACCATACATGTGCAACTTTAATTTGAAGTTACAAGATAGGCAGCAATAAATTTTCTGCCATTTTCTTTATGTGTTCCTTAGTTAGCCATAAGGCAATGAACATTTTTAGTGTTAAATAACATGAAAAACCATTAATAGACATTTAATCAGCTACAAAACAAATAATAAACAAATAAAAGCAAATCTTTATTACGAACTTCTGGCCAATTTTGCTTAAAAAAAAGTAACATATTACAGAAAAGTTATTGCTGCCTATCTTGCTACTTTTCAAATTAAAGTTGAACATATGCAGTAACAAAATTTACTCACATGCAGAATAGAATATACAGTTTTTGTATGATCGCGTTGGTGGCTCTGCCTACAAGCAATATTCAATTTTATGTTAATACATGTAAAATCTGACCAACCTTCAATTTACTCATATTTATTCACATTTACGACTTGTTGTGCACCTGCGAAGCCATACAGTTTATTTATGGGACCTGTAGTGTGTTAGTTCACCATCGTAATAGGTTGGACCGGCACAGGACAAATTAGCGCTGAATCAGGACCTTGTTATCGATATCGAACGATCGACCTACTACATGACCCGTTCAATGTTCATTTAATGGATAGTGAAAATAATTCAATACTAAATTGTCTGTAATTTCTTTTTGGTCCTGAGTCAGTGTTTGCAATTTATCAATTTTTCAACGTAGCAATCTTTTCAAATAATAACAACGCCAATACTGCACAGAAGCAAACTTGCATGAACGATACGGAGTTCGCAGCAGCGCCTTGTGAGAGATTGTTTATTATTGATTTTGTAGCCGGGTTCAGCCTTGAACATTAAGGATTTAGTGGTCATGGCACCTCAGTTGCTCTATTTGTTGGCAATTTCAATCAACTACGTCTCCGTTTCAAGTTGAGTTATACGTGACCGTGTACCGAGTCTTGCCTTTTGATATTCCGCCCGACTATAGAGAGAGCAATTTAACCGCCCCAAAGTAATACATTTCAATCACAAAAATGTTTCCTTTCTTCCACGAATTCAGGCGTGTCGGCGTCGCCGTACGTCTTCTCCTCAAAAATCCTTTATTTCGAAGTCGCATTGCATTGCACACATACGTTGTCTATTTCGTGCAGAACCGATGTAGTCTATTAAGTTTGAGAAGTGTTTCAATAAATTGACGTATGACATATTTTTTTAATAAAGTCGCCGTTTAATTAGCGACTAAAAATTATCTTTATAACAAAGTGACGTCCTTTTTATTGCCTGCAATGACTGCTAGGTAGAGTTGTCATCATAGATTAGTATACTATACAGGATGTTATGGAAATCCACGTAGAAAATTTAACTACCCGTACAAATAGCGGTTCTTAACAAAATTTTGTTTGTAATGCTTTTGAATGCGAATATTTTTGAAATGTTATGGTTATGAATTGAAAAGACCGAGAAAGTGAAAATGTTTTTGTGTGATAAAAACTTAATACTTTTTTTGGAGCAAAAACTGTTGTGTTGTTTACAACGTTATCAAATCAATATTTATAGAATACGAGTACTAACCTACCTCAATGCATAGTAATTTTTTCTTGTTACCTAATAGTTTTTAGTGTTTTTTATTGCATTGGCTTATTTTAAACCAGTAATTTTTGCGTACTACGTTATATCAATGGATGTGTAAATACATAGGCGGGTATGCATTTTAGGGTTCAAACTATTTTTAATTTAGGAAAAAAATGATAAATAAAAGTAATGCTTGTTTTAACGGGTTCTAAAGGTGATTAAATTTTCTACGTGGACTTCACCCTGTATTGATAGTCAATTCAACACACATGCCGTGATAGAGTTTTCAATGCCTCTAAAATATGTAAGAA
Organism: Lethrus apterus; assembly: GCA_018397195.1. NCBI lineage: Eukaryota > Metazoa > Arthropoda > Insecta > Coleoptera > Geotrupidae > Lethrus > Lethrus apterus. Next base: position 9,869 of record JAFFZR010026758.1, on the reverse strand, counting down.
GAACTAACAAATTTAGCGGCAAAATTCAAATTGTACCCTTTAAGAAGTTTTATATTGTAATTAACGGAAACAATAAATGTCATTAATAATCGCTTTAAAAAGCACTTTAATGACGTATTGATACCTGCAATGTTTTATGATTAAATAGAAATAAAACGAAGCACAACTTTAGTTTTTAAACATTTGTTTTCTTTCGTTTTTAATATATTTTGAACGTGCACATTATTATCGTTTGTTCCTGATGCATTATTCTGCCTTCCTTGTAAATTTTTTGCACAAAGAAAATATAAACAAACTTAATGCAACATCCATTTTTGAATATAGTTATAGGGTATTGCCGATGAATCTCACAGGTTTATAAAACTAAATGGCATATTTAATGTGTTCTAGCACCTCGATAGATAAATTCAAATTGTCGCACTATTCATTTGTTGGCTGTTGTGAGAGAGCTGTTATTACTAGTGATCGGATTTGCATATTCTTTATAAACGAAGCGGCAAATGCTTACGCGTGTATCGCACGATTCGTTGCCAAGCAAAACTTCGAACGCTTGACTTGATAGTGACACGGCAATCAACCGACTGAGTTGTCACTTCGGAATAATCCTGCTTGAAATTCATTATTTTGCTGTGCCAATGGTGTTTTTTTCTAGCGCTGCACCAAGCACAGTGGCGTCGTAGGCCAATTGCAATAATACGAAGTATAGTAAACATGCAGTCTTTACCTTGCCAAAATTATGAATTCGCCACGCCAATGAGAGAATATTTCAATCCGAACACTAGTTATTACCGATTCGCCAATCGCAGTGTGATTTCGAGAAATTTAACACGATGGAATTTCGTGCCTTGATGGAAAGTACCAGTACATCAGGAGTTTCTTCGCGATCTAGTTGTTGGGGTTACTCGTTTCCATTTCGTCTATTTCGCAGCAGTCACGCTGGGTCCTTTAGACAAGGAAAGTGAATGATCGGAGAGATTAGCTTTCATTAGCCAGTTAAATCTGACGAAATGATACCATAACTGATTTTAATATAATTAACATGCAACTTCTTGATGCAGCCCCATCTGTATTTAAGAACGGGGTTTTATTTCAGACGTATTTAAAGATAAATGCGATCCCGTCACAAATAAAACGATGAGAACAATAAGAGAACGTAAACGACCGAGAGTTTGGACAGTATACTCGAAGCCTTAACGAGCATCCGTTGCATATTTATGTCCACTTCAAAGTTCGCGAATCGAATGGAAATGATCTATAGTTTGTTTGCGACATAACGAACTCCGATATCGCATAACGGACGACCGACGCGACGCGTTGCGACGCCGACGTGGCCGTATCCTCGGATCTCAGAATCAAAACTCAATGAATGGTGGACGTTCGAAACTTTAAATTCGAAGATATCAGTTCCACTTGTGAGGAGGAGAGAGGAAAAGACGAGCGTCAGAATCGACTGATGTACTAAAGAACAGACAAATCTCTGGATTTTATGGGTCTGAAGTTTACATGAAGTGGAAAATTTACAGATAAAACTTGTCCGGTTGAAACGACGCGACGTCGAGAACGTTCGCGTATGAGGATGTGTGTGTGTGTGTGTGTGTAATTGGATGTGGATTTCTTTCTGATTCCTTTCAACCTATTTTTGTCAGTAGTCGTTGTGCTGAAAGGGCTTGCTAACATTTCTGTTTTTGGTGATTTTGTATTATATCGTTCTTTGTCGCACTGAACATTATCAAACATGAAACTCCATTAATTTGATATGCATCGTTATAAAAGAGGACGAAAATCATCGTTACAAAAATTTATTGTGTAACCAGGTGGTTTCTAGGGGCGCAGATATTTAATCCTTTCTAGATCAACATGTCGTGCCATGACCATTTGGGTTTTGTCCATTGGGGTAAAACATTTTAAAAATAATAATCATTTCTGACAGTCCAAAACTATTAAAATTTTTCTGTTATTCCTTAGATGATGGATAATAATGGCAAAGCGGGAAGAAATTGGTAATGTATTTGATTGTCATACTCTTTACGACTCACGATTCGTCAAATTAAAAAATGTTTTTCTTGAAATGATATACAGTGTGTCGCACTTTAGACGGCACCACTCCTGTATTTTTTTTTATATATTATCAATTTAAAAAATTTCTTTTTCCTGATTATACCCCTCACTAAATTGTACTTTTAGGGTATGTTACTTTCCCTTCACGGTAAAATGCTAGTCTGCTACGATTTAAAATAAACAGCAAAATTAAAGAAGTCGTATTAGGGATTTTTTTATCAAAAAAACTTGTTAATAAAAGTTGTTCAGAATTTCAGAAATTTCATTAAAAACAAACAAAATTGAAAATCTCAAAAAATGTCCAAATGTACACATGCTAATTGCGATTTAGTTGAAAATACGGTTATTTAAGTAATTAAGCATCGTTTTTTGTTATTGTATTGAATTATAAGAGTAAAATAACAAATCATGGCAAACTTGTGAGATTATTACTCGCATTTTTTGGACTTGGAAATTTTTTTAGAGAGATTTTCAATTTGTTTTGTTTTTAATGAAATTTTGGATTTAGCTTATCTGAACGATTCTGAGCAACTTTTATTAACAAGCTTTTTTGATAAAAAAATCCCTAATACGACTTTTTCAATTTTGCTGTTTATTTTAAATCGTAGTAGACTAGCATTTTACCTTAAAGGGAAAGTAACATACCTTAAAAGTACAATTTAGTGAGGGGTATAATCAGAAAAAAGAAATGTATTAAATCGATAATATATAAAAAAAAAATACAGGGGTGGTGCCGTCTAAATTGCGACACATTGTATATAAACATAAATGCTTGTTACTAAAAATTAGTGGATGATAGGATGATAGGCTGTCGAAATACATCAGAAACACATAAAAATTTCCATGTCACAAAATGTGTGTTTAACAGTGTTATTATAACAATAGCCATGACAATGGTTTCTATAGAAAGTAATACGGATTAATTAATCGTGACTTGGTGCAACTGGGCACTAGAAATAATCGTCAGAAATGTGACCCATAAAAAGAGTCAGAATGGAGGACATGAGAAAAAAGGAAGACTAAGCTTAAGGCGATTCTCATACCAGAGCAATAAGCAACTGGCAAAAAGCAACAGGCAATATTTTTTTAATGATCTCTCGCACCAAATCAATAAATATTGCTGTTTCAAAAAATGTCGTCATCTAAAGAAGAAGACGAAGTGGTTATGTTCTTCTTCAGATGACGACATTTTTGCAAATATATATTGATTTATTGTCAGAGCTCGTTAAAAATATTACCTGTTGCTTAATGCTTTGGTATGAGAACCGCCTAAAAGATACTTCAGATCTGTGGATATATTGAAGGCTACATATTTGAAATAAAAAAATAACAATTTTCAAATATGTATGTCTATTAAAAGCGTCATTTTCAAATGGTCGCCTCCACCAAACTTTACGCTTCCATAGTTACATATTTACACGATGAATAACACAAAAATTCATGGGGAAAAAATAAGTGTCAACGTATTGTTAATTTTAAAATTTATTTTCAAGCGCCCATGTTACTTATTAATTAGCGTTTGTAGAGATCATAATTACACATTCTATTATATTCTATTATATTTTCATTACTACATTATAAATGTGAATAAGGACTAATTCCTTATTCACATTTATAATAATGATATTAATATCGTTATTTTTCTCCATATAATAATAATAAATGTATAAAACAAAACGGAGCGGGAAATGGAAAAACAGGCGGAGTTTAGGTTGCTACTTGCTAAGAAGCAGCCCAGTTCTTTCACTCAACCTTTTTAACTAATCTATCTTAACATTAATTAATGAAATAATGAAATATAGAAGCAACATATATATGTGTGTTTAATCTTTATTTAATATATTTTTATTGTCATGCTTTTTTAATCATATATTTAGCTTCATTCTTCTAGGATTTTTTTTTGTTCTCGTACTCTTAATTCAGAACTTTGTTGAAATAGTCGTCTGTTGCACGTTTCAAGTTTCAAAAGAGTCGTATTCAAAAAGGCATTTTGACGAATTCACACCCCGTCTCGTATATGGAAATGACAGCTTTAAATTATTAAAACTGGCATAATTCCGCACTCGAAAAATGCATTTGTACGAACGAGGACAATTTAGAATTTAAATTTTAATTATAAAGCTATCTGCACTATATAATTTAATTATGCAGTGACATGCAATTTTTTACAGTTTAATTAAAAAAGCGCCAATTAAAAAGGGGACGTCATAAATTACCGCTAGCAATAAAACTCGTAAGACCATTGAGGAGAAATTATTTTTTTTCTTGTATATTTGGTGTGTATTGATTTGTTGATTTGCCGGTTAATTGATCTCTGTCTAACATTTTGCGAAATACCCAGTTAAGTAAATATTTCAAGCAATCGTTTTTGCTAGGACGCGGTGCACGTATTTTTCTTGCCATTTCCACTTTATAGGCTCGTAGTTTTCCAGCCAGATTTTCATTAAGTTTGGGCGCATGCTGTGTACAACCGCACGGTGTCAAGCTGGTAGGAGATTTTAATATAACGCGAAATAATTATTCTCCAAGAGGAGACGAGGTTTAATTTAAGAGTGGATCCCCATCTAATGAGAATATATTGGGGACCAGTATGTAAACTATGTGCGTGGAAAATGTTACAAAACAGGATTAGAATGAAATGCAGGAAAATGGATGCTCCGTGTTTAAGAGATTTTGTGCAATTTTTATTTCGCTCGTAGAATCAGTAATGTGATGAAGCAATAAATTTAAAAATAAAACGTTCGCTCTCTGTATGAACGTATCTTTTTTAACTCTATTCTTTGAAGAATATTCATTTCAATGTGGATTCACTGCGACAGTCTCGAGGGATTTTACTGCGTGATGTCGATATCATAAAGACGTCGTATTTTACATATATAATCAGTATGATGGAATATGCTAGAATTATCTGGTATACGATTTATGCTTGCCAGCTTAGCTTTTGAACGTATTCATCGCCGTTTCCTACAATTTCTTTCGTACAAACTTGATGACGTTTATCCGGATAAAGGTAGGATCTTCCCATATTTTTGTGGAATTTGATTCAAAACCTATCAGTTTTTATTGGCTAGTCGCTTTATGTACCATGTATTATTATTATTATAAAGAAATCTTAATATATGTTATTTTAACGAACTAGGTCAGGGGTGGCGAACCTATGGCACGCGTGCCAGAGGTGGCACGTATCTAAAAATGTGCTGGCACGCGGAAATTTGATCTGCGTTCACGACGAAGTTAGATTTTTTTTGGATAAATAGAAAATCATTGAAAAATATAGTGAATTAAGGGACGTCGAATGGCTTTCGAAATTAATGTTCTTTAGTGACTTTTGTGTCCATTTAAATAAATTAAATGTTAAACTGCAAGGTGTTAACAAGACAGTCATTAATATGTTTAATTTAATCCAAGCATTCGAGGCCAAATTAAAAGTTTTTAATTACGACCTTATGTCTACACATTTAAATATTTTCCGAATCTAAAGAAATTCATTGCAGACGTAGAATTCCATGAAAAACCAGATCAAATTAAATTGACACAGGAGTTTTCCGCAATTGTTCAGTCAATTATTGAGGAATTTTCCTCAAGATTTACCCAATTCAGACAGTTTGCAGAAAACTGAAAATTTATTTTAAATCCAGATATAACATCACCAGATATCCTTAATTTGGAAATTTTTGAATGGCTAAATTCAGATGACATTGAAATGTAATTAATTGATTTTCAATCGAGTTCAATATGGAAACAAAAGTTTATAGATTTGAGAAATCTTTTAGAAATTATTGAAAAAGATCGATTATTGGGCATAATTAAAAATAATGCAGAAGAGAAAATATTGAAAACTTGGAATAACATACCCGAAACCTTTAACTGTTTAAAAACACTAGCGACAGCTATATTGTCAATTTTTTCTTCAGAAATAAATTTTATAAAGGATAGTTTGAGAAGTAACAAATTATGAACCTGACATTAAATATTTGTCATCCAAGATGCAGCAACAAAAATCGCATTAATTAACTTAAACTTACAATTGATTTTTATATTTCACTTTAATCTTTAAGAATTTTTGTTGTAAACGTTTGTTTTTATTTTATTTGTTTTAATTTTTTTTTTTAATATTAGCAATAGCTTGGCACTTCAGCAATTTTATAAAAATAGATTGTATTTTTTTGGCACGCATACTGAAAAAGGTTCGCTACGCCTGAACTAGGTAGATGAAAATCCCTAAGAATGGCTTTAAGAATAAGTTTGATTAGATTAACCAAGTTTCAGTATTCGAAAATTGAATTATTATATTTACCTTTATTGAACTAAGTATACAAATATTATTCACATCGAAAGGACATATTCTGGGGAAATAATCGAATTTGCGCAAATGCATAAGGATGATTAATACGTTTTTGCTCCAGACACTAAATATTGCCAAATAACCATACCAGGAAATTGTACGATCTCATCCCAAAAATACGAACCCACGTCGAATTACCAGACATAATTTCGAAACATTCTCGGTGATCGGTGTGAAGTGGGCGAGGTTTTTGTGTTCTTCATGTAACTAACATTTCGTGTCTTCTACAAAACCCCCAGATAAGGTTTTTCGGCCAGTAACGGTCCACCGATTCGGTCGGAATGCCATCCAAAGTTTAATTAAACCTCCGGTATTAAATTTATTTAATTGAAACGCAAGTAATTATAACCACTGATACAATTCTAATACGTACTATATAATGACTTTGTAATTGTAAAACTTTAGTGCATAATTTCCGAATGCTACGGCAGCATTTAAATTGGAATCTAACGTTTTGTGCTATAATTGTTTTTATGTCAAGTTTGCAAGTTCGCGATTGTTGAAGTGTGGAGATGTGTAACTCCATCTGAAGGCAATTTATATTTACTAAGAACGAGAACTATTTTTTTTTAACAATAATGAGCCATGAAGATCGATGTTTTGAAAATTTTAAAAATAAGCTTTTCTATTGTTTATAAAATAAATTTGTAATATAAATTGTGTAGGTGGTTTTATCAATATAATTATGAATTAGCATGGTTAACGATCCTGTAAATATGATATTATTGATTGATTTTGAAGAAAAAAACAAAGGAAATAAATATAACTTGCTACATATAATTTCTCTATCTGTATGGTCTGTATGGTTCTGATAGTATGGGTTTTTATTTTTTTCTTATATTTTGTTATTGGACAAAGAGGACAAGGTAAATTTGGATAGAAAGTTTAGTGCTCATTAATGATCGATTTTCCGAAGTTCAAGCGTCAACTGGAAGATAGAATAATCAATGATATAATTTTCAGTGATACCAGGACAAAATACAAAACTAAGTATCAAGACATGTTTAAATTCAATGTGTACGTGTGAAAAAATACAACTTCTTCTAAAAACCATTTTTTTCTTTTCCCAATGCTTCCCTCTCGTCAATTGTCCCAAGTTCTCGAAGAACTTACTTGGACTGAGAGGGAGTGATTTAGTTGCGGCCATGACCGTCGACTACGATTAGCGTGAATGAAGAATATAGTATATAATTATCGTTGCCGACTGACGATGTGCAATCTAATGAGGATAATTGGGAAATAATTGAATGAATATTGAAAATACATACAGTGTTGGAACAAAATTCATAAAAGC
>JAFFZR010026757.1:0-27016 GCA_018397195.1 Lethrus apterus | reverse complement strand
GGTTATAGTAGTATAAGAAGATTTTGTGCAAAATTTCATTTTCTACCGACTGCTACATAAATATACAGGATGTTCCATTTAAAAAAATCTAATTATCTGAGTTGGCTCTGAAATGTGATGCGCAATTGTTTTTTTGTGTGGACCGTTGTAATCAGCGGAAAAATCACTGCATCTTTGCTAATTTAACCAACTCTGTAGCTCCAAAAATAACGAAAATAGCAATAGTTCGCAGATAACTTTGAACACCCTGAATATATTTTCAAATTTTCTGTCATATGTGCGTTTGCGAATATTATCACATCATCAGCAGAAAAGGACCTATACTTTTAGTACTTTTAGTACCTTCATCTTTCGGCGTTCTTTCGTTCCTTTCGCTATTTGTTGTATCCCCTTTATTACATCGCCAATATAATGAAGAGTGAATGGGCTTGAAACACTCCCCTGTCGTACTCCTTGAGTTGTTTTATTTTTCGTGACTATTTTCTGTCCTTACACAATTTCTTGTTCCTTAAAATGAATTTATTGCATCTATTACGTTGACGTTGCCTGTGAGCTCTGCCATATTCTTTCCCGAAATGTCAAGTGCTTTCTCTAAATCCATAAAACAGCCACGTCCTTCCTTTCTCCAATGATTTGTTATAACAATTTACGTTTTTATTATTATCTTTTTAAATTAAAATGTCTACATTTTTTGCTAACCATAACAATTTTTTCCGTGAATTTTTATATGGTTATGTCAGATATTTACGGCCCCTACTATCTGTACAAAATTCTCTATGAACGATAGATTTAAAAAAGCCCACAAAATCAAATTCAAAATTTGCTGGATAAAGAAGACAATAGACGGGAGCGTAGGTCGTTCCCGTTTTTACAGATTGTCACAGTTGTCAAGATTTGAAAAGAATGAGTCAGGACCGGCATGTGGTACAAACGATGCAAGAAGGGAATGGACAAAGGTAATACAATAAAATTTGGAATGTGGAAGAAAACCAGAATACATAGTTAGTAAATGAAGACGCAGGGGGAAAGTACAATTGCGAGATTAATTCCGCAATTAATATGTAATATATCCAGATGGACATGAATTTTGTCTTATTTGTAGATTAGAATTTTTTTTTTAATAAAAAATTTGTATATTTAAAGACATTAGAATTTGTTTTTTTTTTAATAAAAAAATTTGTTGATTTAAACAAATTAGGATTTTGTTCTTTTTTTAAATAAAAAATTAAACTTTTGGAAAAAAATATCGCAAAATTTCAATGTTTTTCAAACATCGTCAATTTTGCATAAATTGACAATAGGTACGGGGGGTTACAGTAAAATACAAATACTTATATGTACTCACCCTGATTCGTACGAAAAATAAAATTATTCACTTTTTTAAATTCAACCGTTTGTACCCTTTAGAACTTTAGTGGCAACGTGCCCGATTTCAAACTAAAAACACAAAACACCGTTGACGTTCCGTGAGCACGTGCTGGCGCGTTGACAGCCCCATACAGTATGAGAGGGGGATGCTAAATGTGATAATAATCGCGGAGGTGGGGCGCTATCACTGTCGGGGGCGGCGTCACCCATTGTCTACAGGTGAGCGCCGCGTTAAGGCCGCGTGGGAATAAATACAACCGATACAGGTGTGCTTTATGTGAGATTAAAGGATTCCGACGACCGCGCCGATGACATGACGGTTCGGACGCATCGTCGTCGTCGGTCGATTGCCTAATTTGATTTCCTCGTTTGTCACTTGTTCCGCGCCACGAACGACACGTTAAAATCCAGATGGGGGGGAAAAACGAGAAGAGAAATTTGACGCGACGTCGAATAATCGCCGTGACGCGAGCGGCGATTATTACATTTTTTTTTTAATCTAACAAATCGGAGCACGGAATCGTCATCGCAAAAATTCCTAAAGGTTTTTTTTAAGACAAAAACTATTCGCTTGACCTAATAGTTGGAATAGCAATCAATCTATTGTGGATTTACCTTTTCTGATCCCGAATTATTATTTGATTTCTCGATTATCATTTTCAATTAGTTTTATAACAAGAACCTAGTGATAAATTCGAAATACAAGCCTTTACGTTGAAGAAGGAATGGACACAGGATTGTATTTACAAACAAACGCCCAAACAAGAAAATTACATTTTTTAAAAATTTGAATTGAGGACAAGCCCGCCATTTTTGCGGATTTGTGTTTGGGTTAAGGTTAGCTATCATTTGTTTAAGTGACCTGTTTTAGAATGACCCTGTATAGAGTTAATTAAGAAAATCAGTGAAAGATTTCCGAAGACAATAAAGGTAATTTGAAAATTCATCCAACTAGAAAACTGAATCCATGAATGGAGTGGAATTCTACTTGTTGAGGAAGGACTATAACTGCGTAGACTTTTATATGCGTAGACTAATAGTAGACTAATATGCTTGATCCCTATTAATAATTTCAATAAACCCCTTCATTGAAATCAATGAATTCAAAAAAGACTGAACTGGCTTCCCCTTAGTCGTAATATTATTCCAATTGTTAGTCCTCTCTGTAGACCACACTCTCTAAACGACCTGTTGAGATGACTGACCAAAGGAGTTAAATAAAATAAATTAAATATTAAACGGCTGAAATGGGTAAATGGCAAAGGAAGTAAGGATGCAAAAAAATACAAGAAACAATAAAGACTTATTGGGAAAAGAAAATGGAGCAAATGTATGAATGGAAAGGAGTTAGAAAAAGGTGTAAAAATGGCAAAGGAAGTAATGATGCAAAAAAATACAAGAAACAATAGAGACTTGTTGGGAAAAGAAAATGGAGGAAATGTATGAATGGAAAGGAGTTAGAAAAAGGTGTAAAAATGGCAAAGGAAGTAATGATGCAAAAAAATACAAGAAACAATAGAGACTTATTGGGAAAAGAAAATGGAGCAAATGTATGAATGGAAAGGAGTTAGGAAAAGGTGTAAACATTTTGGGTTGGATTTCGGGGAATAAGTGGTTACTGGAATGATAGAAGAATAATGGTAAAAAGTCAGAAAAAATGTAATAGGTGTGGATGGAGAAATACATGGAGATATAAATTTTTGGAAATTCTTGAGTTGGAAATGTTATAGCGAATCGAAAGGCAAAAACAAACGAATACGACCTGTAAATGCAGCAGAAACGAAGAGAAAGAGGAACACAGAATAGAAAAATAAAACTCGAGCTTGGAAATGTGGATGAAATGTTTGAATTGTGAAGACTTGATGAAGAAATACTCGACAGAAAGTAGAACTGAACAAGTAAAGTGTGCGATGAAATACAAATACCAGTAAAGGGTTTATCTTTATTCGTCTTTGTTAATTTCGCAAAAACGATAACTTTTTAAAAAAATGTAAAGGCAATTTTGTTAAATTTTCTCATAAATAAATAAAATAAATTTTGCTAAACTACCTATTGTTAATTTTAACATTTATTTTATTTATTTTCATCTGTGCGTTCCTTTAAAAAAAAAACGTATCTTGGTGATGAAAATTTTGTTTTTCGTTTCGACATTAATTAGTGTCTATTCTTTAATCAAAACGTACCGCATTGTTTTTCGATTAGAATCGGGGAGGACAACAACCTCAAACGAACAAATTCGTGAGGTTCGGTTCGACGACAATGAAATAGCGGAAATGTAAAAGCGACCTTTTTTATTAATTAGCCGGTGACGTCGGGGGTGTGCACCCCGTAATTTGAACGGTGTGGTGCGGCGGTCGGTCGTCGCTTGCGGTGTGGAGGGGATCGGGGACCCGACGAATAACTGATGCGGCGTTGTTTGATAGACAGCGCGACACGAGTGCTTCGCGCAGATTGCCGGGATCATCTAGCAACACTCACCCTCCTCAGACACCAATGCCGCCGACCGCCCGAAAACCCCACGTTCAACCCCGTTACGTCGTGGGATCCCTTTGGAGTGCATTTCAACCATTCTTCTACGACGAGTGATATGATATGTAAAAATTGCGATAAGACTTTTGATGTATTCATCAGTAAGTTTTACATTTGTTCTGTTAAAAATAAGTAGGTTTAGATGGGGTAACTTGTGGGGTTTTGTGTTTTGTATGTACCAATGTATGTGAAAAAAAATTGGTCTATGGACATGTGCGAGCGAAAAATCTGTTATTTGAAGTGCGATCATGTTGAACAGTATTTTTTTAAAAAAAGACTGATAAAAGGAAAAACGTTTCAAAACATTTCCACTCACCAGAAATCAATAAAACAAAGAAAAATGTAAAGATAGAAAATTTATATAAATGAGACACATGGATTTTTTCAGTTTTGATAAATGTATTCAGATTCCTTTTAATCAAAGTTTTTAGCACAAATTCGCCTTTCTATACAGTCTGTTCACGGGAAAATTCTACAATAGCTAATTTTTTTATTTAAAGAGATACAAACTTGGTTAAATGGACAAAGTTTAAGTACCTTGCAATGCCCATTTCGTGGAATAAATTATGAAACAAAAGAACATCGCGTTGCTAAGATACAAGCATAAAGATTAATTTTTTAAATTGAACACCCTGTATATTTTTATATTTTTAAATTGCTCTGGTTGCCTGCTATAATTAATTATAATACAATTTTTCTCTAAAACCACTATTAAAAGAGTTTTGGAAAAAATAATTTTGCAAATTTTATTATAATTATAATAGTGGTAAATAAATAATTTATAATACAATTCTTTTATTGTTATTGATGTGAGATGCATAAAACATATTGGTGCAGTCCGAACGATAAAAAAACATTTGTAAACAAATTGTTGCAAGGGGAGGATCGATAATTTTTCATTTTTATTATTTTATTACTATTTTTAACTCCTTAACTAGCGATCCTAGAGAAAAATTATATTATAATTAATTATAGCAGGCAAGCAGAGCAACTTAAAAATATAAAANCCTGTATATTTTTATATTTTTAAGTTGCTCTGGTTGCCTGCTATAATTAATTATAATATTGGTTTTTTTCCTTGTTTTCGCCGGTTTGTTTGTAATAAGTTTTTTTTTCTTTTTTGGGTTTTTTCGGCGATGTTGGTTGCTTGCCTTTAATTTATAACCAACATCGCCGAAAAAACCCAAAAAAGAAAAAAAAACTTATTAATTATAATACAATTTTTCTCTAAAACTGCTATTAAAAGAGTTTTGGAAAAAATAATTTTGCAAATTTTATTATAATTATAATAGTGGTAAATAAATAATTTATAATACAATTCTTTTATTGTTATTGATGTGAGATGCATAAAACATATTGGTGCAGTCCGAACGATAAAAAATCATTTGTAAACAAATTGTTGCAAGGGGAGGATCGATAACAACATTTCTTTTGCTTTTTGATTTTTATTATTTTATTACTTTTTTTAACTCCTTAACTAGCGATCCTAGAGACAAATTATATTATAATTAATTATAGCAGGCAAGCAGAGCAACTTAAAAATATAAAAATATACAGGATATTCAATTTAAAAAATTAATCGTTATGCTCGTATCTTAGCAACGCGATGTTCTTTTGTTTTATAATTTATTGCGCGAAATGCCCATTGCAAGGTACTTAAACTTTGTCCATTTAACCAAGTTTGTATCTCTTTAAATAAAAAAGTTAGCTATTGCAGAACGTTCCCGTGAACAGACTGTATAATTTTTCATTGTTATGTCAATTTCTATAGATATGAAACGTGTTAATGTGTTAAACATTAGGTTTAGTTGCGATAAAGATTAAAAAATAAATCTAAACCAACTTAATATACTGAAGTAATCTGAAGTACACTAATTGCACCAAATAGTCCTAAAATTTGATTTAGGTTTAGGGCTAAGTATTGACGTAACTGCAAATAATATAAAGATTTTTATGTCGTCATAACAATTCTTTATGACATATTATAGAGGGGTGACATCGCTATTAACCGCATGATGTTTTGTAAGGCCACGGCCATCCCCCGGCGTTATTAATATTAGCTGGAAACGTAATAATCCGCCAACTTACATATATAAAACCACAAGTGTCATTGACGCTGGGGTCCCTTCTCAGCTACACGCATTATCGCGGTGCCCTTTTACCCGACAAACAAACGCGAAACCCCGCGGCCTACCCGTCGAGCAAATCGGCACTCAATATGACGACATGACGACACAACAAGACCGCTTTGTATTTTCGTATCGGCGCAATAATTCATCGTGGTCGATGCGATTCGCTGAATGGGCACGTTTGTTTTTGTGGATTCGCGCGCGCGGATTCGTTATCATTTTATCTCGCTTATCAAATTAAACTAATCGGCGATATATTTCAATTATTTCTGCCGTTTGAGCCGTTCGACGTTTTACGTTTTAATCGAAATCGATTCGTTTACAAACTAGGTGTTAATTCACGCGGGATAACGAATTGTCAAATTCTGAAACAAAGGTCGTAAATATCTGTACTAATCGTGCGCCATTTAAAATTTCAATTTGGCGAAAACGACCTTGGAACCAAGTTCCGATACTAAATCTGAAAATCTGATTTTAACAGTTCTGATTTTTTTTTCATTAATGTACAGTAATGGAAAAAAGTATCTGTACGCTCATTGTTATCAGAAATTCATGTATGTATAGTGTTGGAAAAAAGTATCAGGACACGCACTGGATGCAGGCGTTCTACGGTTTAGGCGTTTTAAGGATTAAGCGTTTAAAGGAAAAAAGCGAGCTATGGATTAAGGTGTTTTAAGGTAAAGGCGTCTTAAGGATTAAGGCGTCTTAAGGATTAAGGCGTTTTAAGGATTAAAGCATTTGAAGGATTAAACCATTTTAAGGATTACGACGTTTTAAGGATTAAGACGTTCAAAAAATCGACTAGGAGGCCTTCCAAAATGACAAGATCTCAAACGCAACAACTGACGATCAACATATTGTCAAACAGCTTACTTTGTTAAAATTTTAATTCAGTATTATTAATGAACAATTGAAAAGTGTGGCAATAATTAACTTTTAATTTTATTTTACATTTTATGTCAATAATTAAATGATAAAAAAAGATGTAAAGCTTTAACGAATGTGTAAGAAAATTTAATTTATAAAGTATTTTATTTCGTTTGTACGAATCGTACAATTTAATTTGCCCGTTCGGTCTCCGGGGAATTTCGAATATCTCATTTCACCCCCGTCGATGAATCGGGTCACAGTTGTTTCTAGGGTAACATCAACCCCCGGAATCACCATAAGTCGTGCACTTCCCGTATAAAGGTGACATGTGCATCTGACATTTTCCGCCGGGTGCGGGGCGGTTGTCCGCGCTTATTTACTTTCGCTCACTTCACGACGAATAAGAGGAACGAAAAAAACTACTCCCTTAAAAAGGAAGTTCGCAACATCGCACTCGAGATTCGAAAAGAAAATTTGCATTTTATGCGACACTTTTTAATTTGAAGTGCATACCTGCCGTGTGTATGTATGTACTCCCGGAGCACTTCAGATGTGAATGCTTAACGATATTTCACGCGATCGATATTTATCCGCGGCGATGATCCGCGTCGAGCCTTCCAAACCGCATTATCCGTTTTGAAAGGAAAAGCGCTCAAGTCTAGTTTCCCGTTGGAAAATTTCCGCGCACGAGGAAATCGAGTTTAAGAAAGATGCTTAATTTCGTAGTTAAACATTGTGACGTGACAGTCATTTTCAAGTTAAATATTCTGTATTTGAATGCAACCGAAACCATCTTAGTTAAATTCAATTGAAATCAAATTTCAACGAAGGATATAAGGAATTTTTTATTAATTTTGTGTTAAATAAAATGCGCCCATCAAATATTTAGGCCAGCAATTTCAATTGGTTTTTTTTTATACAATAATTGAAATATTAATGGGTGTAAAGTGTAAAGTGTAAAGTGTAAAGAATAATAAAATATAATTATCACAAAATTATCATCGCTATTATTATTGTCTTGATTCGAAAGTAATAAACACCACACATTTCGATCATAATCTCGACCGTTGAATGACACTGAGGCGATTTGAAATGTGTATTTTTAAATCGGCTTCGGGTATGTTATTTATTATGACTTATGAGTCTTATGACTTAGTGGTCATTGAGCAGGGATTGGATTAAGGAAAATAAATTGTAAATAAGAAAATGCGAATGAAAATGAAACGAAATTAGATGAGAGAAATAAATTAAGACTGTTAATATATGAAAATGTACGTCGCTGCAAAAAATTATAATAGAAAACTACACAATGAAAATCTTCATGTGCGTCAATCAAGGTGGAAAGGAAATTCAATCCTTTTTCACGAGGATAGACACTCGAAGTTTCGTACGAGAAAATGCACACAAAACAAACCACCCATTTAGAAGCTTAAAACGTCGGTATTCCACCGTTTTAAAGAAGGACCACGACACATTGGCAACCACTGATAGACGAGAAGAGTGCTCGAAAACATCCGAACATCGTCCCCCGCACGCCGGTCCAAAAAGCCCGTCGCATAAAGCAGCAGCGAGTTAATGCGAGCGAGACTGCACGCTCCGATTTCAATATAGCCGCATCCACCCCTTTTGGGCGGCACGAGGGGGGCGATTTTTACATTAGAGTCCCATCCCACGGCTGGAACACAATAAGGATCTGTCAATTGTCATCTCGCTCGCGCTCTATTTGCATTCGTGGCTATGATATTCCCGAACCAAAGAAACTAGGAAATGAAAAATGTATGTGCCGTATTAAAAGCTCGTTTGAGAGTATGATGAAGTATTAATAGGATTGCGAGTTGGTTTTATCTACATCTGATTTTATCATCACGCGTATATTTAAATTGTTGTTTCATTTGCGGAACGATCACAATTACTATTTCATTTTTTAAATTTTATTACATTTTTAAAAATAATTTGACCACATTTTATGCAGATTTAAAACTTAACACGTAAATTTGTTTTTATTCTCTAATTAAAAATAAATTAATATTTTTATTACATTGAAGTCCTAATGATTGAACGCTTCAAGACAGGGATGCGCAAAGACATATGGGGCACAATGTTACGTCAAGAAGTTTAGTTCTATTTATTCTTTTTTTAAATTTTATTTTGAATTTTTTTTTACTTGTATTAATAAAAAAGTAAATTTGATTGAATTTTTAAACTTCACGATTTTGTTGTTTATTAGTTACATTACTACTGTAAATTATAATCTCAACCTATACAACGGTAATACTCAATGCTTCAAAAATAAATTTTATTAATTTATTAAAAGTATATTTGTAAATGGAGCGATATGAATAAGAATAAGAAAAAAATGTTTTTACATAAACTATTTTTCATAATTGTTCATAAAAAAGTTATAAAAAGCCCAAGGCTTTAATTTATTAATCCGACCCTGGCCATCTTAAAATAAAATGAACAGTTTCCTGTATAAGTTAAATTACAGGTGTCTTTCTATCCGACAATATTGGACAAATGACTTGATTTATTTTAAAATTAGCAATGATTTACAATAAATAATATTTTCTATTAAAACGAATTAAATATTTAATTTAAATTTACATTAATGTTTTTTTCTTTCAATGCAGTTTGTAACGATTGCCTCAATCAAAATGAATACTTTTTGAAAAGGTAACTAGGCAATCGTTACAAACTTCACATTGAATTGGTTTAATTAATAATTTTTCCATATTTACTTTTTATTGTAACTCATAACGTCTAATCACATTCAACGTCGTCTCGAAGAAAAAATTAAATACCAATTTTAACAAATGTGTAGTAGAACAGAACAAATAAACTTAATTTTGATGTAGGGATTTTCATTTTGTGATAAGTCACTTTTTTATTTTTATTTTATTTTTAGATTCGTAAGATGAATGAGCATTAAAAATATAATACAATTACACGATTGTAGTAATTTAATTAACACTCGTAAAATATCTGTAAGATACGATAAAAATCTCGTTGATATGATTCATGGACTGGATAACGATGCACCGATGCAACGGACCTAATTTGAACGTTGGCGGTCGCGCTGTCACATGGTTTGACGTATCTAATCGTGTTGCATTTATGCTTTGATAAAATTAGATACATTTTACGATGGCATCCGGAATAATCAGAAAACTGGTAAGTTTCAATATTTTGATCAGAAACTAATTAATTCAACCTTGTAATTTAATTCATTGTATAACCTACACGTAAATATGCCGCACGTTAACAAATCGCTAAAATCAAGTTCCGGTCCCGGTTTTAAGGTTTTTAAAACTCTCTTATCGCGTTTATTGAACAGAGATAGTGTTGAAATCAACGAAAACGTATGCCAATTGTTACATAATGCGACACTTTTTTTTAGGTTAAGTCACATGTTACTGGTTTTTTTTTAATTTTCAGGTGGGAACGAAGATCGCTAATGCCCGTTTTTACAGCGGCGACGTTAAGAAATGCACTTTAATCCCTGGAGATGGAATCGGTCCCGAAATATCAGCAGCAGTTCAAAAAATGTTTGAAGTTGCTAAAGTACCCATCGAATGGGAAACTGTTGATGTAACACCAGTTAAAGTAAGTACTTCTTTATCTTCATATGAAGTTACTTACAATAAAATGTAGGGGCCCGATGGAAAATTTGGTATTCCTCAATCCGTCATCGATTCAGTCAACAAAAATAAAATTGGATTGAAAGGACCCTTAATGACTCCGGTTGGAAAAGGCCACCGTTCGTTAAATTTAGCACTACGTAAGGAATTCAATCTGTATGCTAACGTTAGACCTTGTCGTAGCTTAGAAGGGTAAATTAACATTCAAAATTTATCACATGTTACAATTTATGTTTACAGATATAAAACGTTGTACGATCATGTAGACGTTGTGACGATTAGGGAAAATACCGAAGGGGAATATTCCGGGATCGAACATGAAATCGTTGATGGTGTTGTGCAGAGCATAAAACTAATCACAGAAGATGCATCAAGACGAGTAGCTGAATTTGCTTTTCAATACACGAAGGAAAACAAGCGAAAAAAGGTTACTGCCGTTCATAAAGCTAACATCATGTACGTTATTTAATTTATTTGTTGCTTTGTATGACTTTCAAACTCAATTCCAGGCGGATGTCTGATGGTCTTTTTTTACGGTGCTGTCGTGAGATGGCTGAAAAGTACAAAGAAGTCAAATTTGAAGAAAAATATCTAGACACTGTGTGTTTGAATATGGTTCAGGATCCCACACAATATGATGTGTTGGTCATGCCGAATTTGTACGGAGATATTCTTTCAGATATGTGTGCTGGTTTGGTTGGTGGATTGGGGTTGACACCTTCAGGAAATATAGGACTTAATGGAGCTTTGTTTGAATCGGTGAGTTGAAAATATTAATGAATAGATTAAAATTACTCCGTGTGTATTAAGATAAAATATTATGAATGAAATGGTATTGCATGATGAGTGGGGATTCTATGATTTTCTTTATATTACGAATTGTCAATCTTATATACTTTATTCAGGTGCATGGGACAGCTCCTGATATTGCAGGCAAAGACTTAGCCAACCCAACAGCTTTACTCCTATCAGCTGTGATGATGTTAAAATACATGGGTCTTAACGATCATGCACGTATTATTGAAACTGCTTGCTACAGCACAATTAAGGATGGAAAGTATCTCACTGGTGATTTAGGAGGCAAGGCCAAGTGTTCAGAATTTACAAATGAAATTTGTAGTAAAATTGCTTCTTCAAACTGAGAAGACGTATCTTGAAGATAGTCCCCCATCCTAATAACTAGCAAATGTCATCTCATCTAAAAATCCATTTTAATGTTGTTAGTGTTTAGAAATTATACTCATGTATATATTTATTTTTACAAAATTAAGTTCACTTTTAGATTCAGTATTAGAGAAATCTCGAGAAAAATTTTATTAAAATATAATTAGGAGTAAATGTGATTTTTTCCAACTAGTCCTTTTAATTTATGCCGTTATATTTTGCTGTACATTTTAAAAATGTCAATATATTGTTTTATATTTGTAGCTATTAGGTTATTTGATTTTCAGCTGACAATGAAAAAAAAAAAATAAAGTCGAATTTTACTTTTAATTAATTTATTGTACCGAATAAAGTGTTGTTCAGAAATTTGTGTTAATTGTATTTTATTTATTAAATTCTAAATTCAAACCAATTGTTTCAACAGTAAAAAAAATTATGAATATGTATTAAACTACGATTATCGTACCAACATAAACAAGTTTGAACATTGAATTTAAATGAAGACTTAAAAATTTTAATTTATGGCTTCTATTGGTCAATTCGAAATACATTATTTAGAAAGGTGAAAAAATTAAGGAATTTCAACATTCATCTCATACATATTTATACAATTAGATAAATTTAACGACAAACCGTTACTTCGTATTTAAAATCAGTCTTATAAATGTTGTAATATTCAAATATGTAGATTTATAAGAATTGATATGACTTTATGTCGTCAAGATACTTATTTCTAAGCTTTTAATCTACGATAAAAGGCAATACACTTCACACATATCTGGAATAATATCAATGACTGTCATCTTATGTGTCATGATAAACAATTAAATTAAAAATCACAAATTTAACACTGATAATTATTTAAGTTATTAACATTATTACAACATTTGCTGGTTTAAAAATTCACATCTAGAATTCATAAATGTAATATTTCAAACAACTGACATTTATGAAACATGTTTTAATTAACATTTAAATTTTGTAAAGTTCAAAAAAAAATTGATTTATGTGCCTTGTCGTAATTTAAAATAAATCTGAATTATTGACGTATCAAATTAAATCTGAATAACACTCCTAGGAGAAGAATTGTAACATAAAAATTATTAGTCAGCTGAAATACCTTACAGTAATTGTTGAATCGGCAAAAAATAATAAAGCTGTTTATTTGACGACGATTCATTAGAACTGTTACAATTATTTTTTATCTAACACTTCAAATTGAAAATAAATGAAGTGTACTTATCAAGATGATTGAATTACCTTAAGGATTTTGTGACTAGAACAACTTTAATCGTGCGTTTACGAAACGATTGTTCATAAAGGCATTAAAAAAAAAAACGAGTTCTCTAATGTAAAATTTGAAATATGTTTGTGTAGTTTTCAGTGTTGAGTGACGTTTAAGTTGCGGTCGTAGTTGGTGTGCTTTTATCGTACGATGTCTTCGCAAAGTTCGATGAAAGTTACTATCGCAGTTTATTTTCTATGTTTTGTATTTTTTGGTATGTTTTTTTTTTTTAATTTTAAAACGAGATATACCTGAATAAATGAGGACAGATTTAAAAGCAAATTAAATCAAAAACTGTGCGTATTTCAGGTGATGGTCACGCTGACGACTTTGGATACATTGGTGAAAAAGGTATTATATTATCTATGTTAAACTATTCTTTACTATTAATATTATGTTGTTTGCATAGCACCTTTCTGATATTATTGCTTTTTACGTTTTCTGAACCTTGTTTTGTATTCGAACAGGAAGGGGCTAATTATACAAACTAGAAAATACTAAATAAAAGTAAAATATGAAAAAAAATATATATATATACATAAAGCAAGAAGCAAACAAAAGAGAAATAAAGGAAGACTCACAAAAACGTGGATAAAGGAAGCAAGAAAAGCAACACATAAAACACCTCTGTTTTCAATTTAAAACACGTTGCTGGAGTGATTTGTCAACAGTTCAATTTTCTTTCTCATCTCTCACATCCTTTTCCTTGCAATTTTTCATCGAATAACCCAATCATTCCCTTCCCAATAAAAACGACATTCTCAAAACTCTTCCCCCATCCAACATTTACTTCCCCATTTAAATGAATCTTTTTATTTGTAAGGACCCAATTCATGGGGTGAAAAATTCCACCAATGTGCTGGAAAACATCAGAGCCCGATAAACATAGATGATAATAAAGTGCAAACTGTCGAGCTACTTCCAATGGTGTTTGAAAACTTTGACAAAGCTCCCAACTTTGGTACTGTAAAAAATAATGGGCATACAGGTTTGTACTTAACTTTGATTAACTAACCGTAGGTTTACCACCAAATTCGATTTTCAACTGTTTACAGCCTATAGCAGCTCATTAACAAAATTCAAATTTAATTTACTCTTTTCTTGTAATTAATTAAATTTCTATTATAGTAATGTACACAATTACAAGTGATGCCCATCCGACTGTAAGTGGTGGTCCACTGGTTGGAAAATACGAATTTGCCCAATTACACTTTCACTGGGGTGCGTACGACTGGGAAGGTTCAGAAAACACAATAAACAACAACAGGTAAATACGACAATAATCCCATAATTTGAATTAATTTTAATTTTTAAGTTTCCCTTTGGAGTTACATATGGTGTTTTTTGGATCATTTTATGGGTCATTTGAAAATGCACTTGAACATCCCGATGGACTAACTGTGTTATCATTTCTATATTCTGTAAGATTTAACAAATAAAAAAGAAAACAAAAAATAGAGTTAAAGTTTTAGATTTCAGATGAAGAAAATAAAGAATACAAATTTCTTACTGATGCTTTACCAAAAGTGGTCAGTGCTCAAGCATCGACAACTATCCACAACGCCCCTGATTTTGAAAGTCTTTTGATCAAAAATCGTTTTAAATATTTTACATATGGGGGATCATTGACAACACCTCCCTGTTCACAAGTTGTACAATGGATTGAATTTACCGAGACCATTCCACTTTCTCATTCACAGGTTATTTTAAATCATTTTAATTAATGTTTCCATCCATCCACTATTTATTTTCAGATCAAGCAATTTAGAAATATAACTGGAGAAAATGGAATACTATCGCATAATTTTCGACCTACTCAACCATTGTATGGACGAATAATTCGATTAAATAAACCATCAACCCGTAACGGAACAATTAAATTAAACACTCTTTCCGTTTATACATTTGCACTAACATATTTGATAATTATGGAAATTCATAAAAATGTATATTTTAATACTTTGTGATATACATGCAATAAAAGTAATATATTATCTGTTGTCACTGGATATCGTACCAGCATTAACCATTGTTGCCAAGTCATCTTGTCTTTGTTTCAAACGATCTCGAATTAGTTCTGCTATTGCCTTTTGTGTCCGTCGTTCCAATTTCTCCAATTTTTTCGCCACGTCTCTTTTTAAATCCCAATCGGGTTTTCGAGGTGCCAAGTTCGTAATGTCCAATTCGTCGATTACGACATTCGATTTTGCAGATTCCAACTGATCTTTTATTTCTTCTTCTACGTTTATCAAACCTGCTTCGGGTAAGGAATGTTCAGTTAGCTTGTCGTCGTGTGGTCTGTAACTTCTGAATTTCGGTCTGAAAATTAAAAGCTGCACTTTAGAACTATCGACAAGTAAACTTAGATTTACCTAGGGAGTGTTTGATTGTCGTTAATTTTTTGGTTAGGTTCGGTGTTTGTTTCGCCTTCTCGTTTTCGTTTTAATGCTTGTAATTTATCTTTTCGTTTTAAAGCTTGTTCTTGTAACGAAATTGACGTTTCCATTTTGATTACCATTTTTGTTTATCTACAATGAAATTAGATACGTATATAACACAACTTACACGATTGCAACATATAAGATATAAATTTACTAACATTTTTATAAAAATTTAAAGTTTGTAAACGAAAATTACATTCAAAAGACTTCTCGAGTTTAAAAATTAAAAATTTGTGACAGAAATTCAAATTCTGACTATTTGGTCTCTCGTACCTTACAATTGAATGAATATTAAACAAATAAAACAAATATACAAATGTTTTTAATACATACAGAAAATGTATTTACAATCCATACTTTCCAGTTTTTTTACCAAATATAGCAGTTTTCTTATTTAGAATAATGCACAATCTAAAAAAATGTGACGTAAAATATCCAATTAGAGAACCTAAACAACAAGGAATCGGCCACACTTGCCATGGTCTATCCCAATCTAAAGGAATGACAAACGCTCCCATCCATGCACCGATAAATGTTAACCGAATATTCATTAAAATAAAATCTGTTAAAACATCATCTTTATACGTAACTAGCTCACTAAAAATGTTTAGAGTTTTGTCCGTGCCTAAGTTTAAACATGATGGAAAAACACTCAATACAGCTAATAATAAAGCAAACATGAATGTCTGTTCCTGTTCACTGAAAACCTGAGCACCAAATAAAACCGCAATCACATAAAATAAAATGGTCATTCCACAAAACACCACAATAAATTTAATTATGTGTTTAAATAGAGTATGTTTCTTAGTTGAGTAGTTTCTTGAATTTTTACTTTTATATACGATAGCAAATTTGAAAAATTCTGCAAACGTTAGTACCAGTAATAATGGATATGAGCTTATGTTTCCGATTTCATATAAAAGATTAAAGTAAATGAGGAAAATGATCACTGCTGGGATGTACAAACATGTAACCAAACAATAAGTGATAATATGTTCGGTTTTGGAATTCATTTTTTATTATGATGACTGTCGGCAACAATACCTAAAAAAAAGATCATTTTATGTACATTTTTTTACAAGGTATTACTTACATAGATTTCGTTTTCAGTTAATATGGTATAATGTTAGTTTTCGAAATAAAGTTCACTCCTCGATTTAATTTGAGGTTAGGTCAGATAAACAACAACCAATCGTATCCAACCATATTGACATAACTCTTATAGATCTGTTTCAACAAATAGTTCCAAACAGTTCGGGATTTCATTTACCAATAAAAACATTCAATTTCATTTGTTACTAACTTCAAGTAACTAAAATTCGCTGTGTGATAGGTCGAAAAAATCCGGAATCGTTCCGAATCGTTTGTTGGAACAAACCTATATTAGAAAGCGCAAGAATACCACGTGATTTATATCTGATTTATCATTTTCCGTACTTTGAGAACAATCTCTAAAATGGACATGCTGTATTGTCTTTAAAATAATTTTTCAATTATCTACAAATTATTAATGTACATTTTCAAAAATAATGGATCCGTCATAACGTCAACCAATCACAAACAAGCGTCGCGGCGCAAACTCATAGAAACTGGGTTGCTAAAATTCAATATCGCGTTTTGTTTGTATTAAATATCAAGTTGACGTACATTCAAAGTAAATTAATCGAAAGTTAAATGGTTTTCAAAATGTGCATAATAAATACCACTACAAAGGCGTTTTAACATCGAGTTTAAAAGATGAAGTTGACGAAAAATCGCTACAAGTTGATTTTCACCATCCAAACGCTGTTGTTAATTACCGACTTGAGCATTAACACATTTTCCTTGTTGGTGAGAAAACACAATGCTGTCATGCTCATTTTATTCATGTGAGTAGGATTTATAAAGCGCTGATTTTGTATAACGGTTCAGTTTTAGTTTACAAGACGTCTGTCTGATTTTGGCTCTATCTGCTCTTCTTTTGACGTTTTTTTCCACTTACGTCTTTCAGGCAAGTTGATGCAAAAAAAATTAACATAAATAATTTTATAATCAAAAAAATTAATATTTAAATGATAGGTCAAAGGTCATGGATTTTTCTTTTTTTTAGGCGGGATTGGTGGAGCTGCTTTATGACAGATTTCGTTTTACAATTATGATGTGTGTAATATACTTCCTCCTGACAACAACTGTATATATTTGGACGTTATCTGTTCGATGGAAAGAACCACTGAAACATAACTGGACAACCGGACTGTACATCATGTACATAATACACAGATTCAGTAAGTCCATATACAGGTCATTTTGAAATATGTCCCACTATTTAAACTTAACTTAAACCCAAATCAGCAAAAACGGTGGTGCTATTTTCACTTTAAATTTTCGAAAATTGATCCTGTAGCGATTTTAATGTTCCTCGTACTGTATTGTTCGTTTGGCGAGAATAACATTAAATGTCGCAAAAGAACCTTTAAACGCGATGATTGGGCGATAGTGTCTTATTTTAAATAAAATTTTTGTCCGACACACCCTTCAACAACCGTCAGCTATCAGCTGTTAAAATAGTGGGACACATTTCAGAATGAACTGTATTTACATATATTTTAATTTTTATATTTATTTTTAAATTTTCAGTGGCTCCAGTTTATTACTACTTTTATAAAAGGGCATCACTTCGCATAAGTGATCCAAGATATTTTGAAGATTTCGATTGGGAACAGAAACAAAATCAAATCACCCACATAAATGGAATAACAAAGTAAACTAAAAAGACATATTTTGCATAACATATCTTAAACTAACGAAATTGAAATTTCCTATAAGACTAAGCTTTGTGTTCTCGTCATCTTAAAACCATTTCTATTGAATGAAGTTGGATTATTTTTATGAAATACAAACATGCCATTGAAGTTCATATACAATTATGGAATTTCAATGGCACAATATACATATAATAAATTAAGAATAAAAATACAACTTGGAGATGTATATAAGCAAATAAATTATTAACATATTGAATGGGTTTTTTTTTATGCTTTAAGATTGTTTAAAAACTATGCCGAAGCAAAACAATGATGGGATATCAATAAAATATTCAAAATTCATAAATTAACATCTAATAATAAACAGTTGTTTAATTCATATAAAATATACTCATCTTAAATATAAAACAAAACTAAAATTATGTTCATTATGTACAAAATTACTAAATTAAACATGCATTTTACATATTTTAAAAATTAAAAAAATTATCCAATTACTTATTAAAACCATCAAAATATTGAGTGTTTAAAAAACGTTTGTGTACAAAAGAAATAAAAGGCAACTGATATATATATACACACGTTATACAAATTATTTTTCACCATGTACTTTCGCAAGAAAGCTAGCAACGTCAATTTTTTTAACCAACTCATGATTGGTTTTTGGTTTCTTTGGCCTGTCACTATCTATGTTTTCATTTGCTTTTCTTTTCGCAGAGCTAGAATTAAAATCACTTTAGTTATATGAGAAATAAGTTCTAAAGTATTAGTACCTGATTTTCACTTTATTATCATCATTTTCAATACGTTCACTACCACAGATGGCATAATCCATTAAATCTTGACCCTCTGTATCTTTACTGTCTTTGGAGTTACTATTCAACATGATTATTCCATCGACGACATCCATATCACCATCCGAGTTTTTAATTTCCATATCTGGTTTTTGTTTTGAATTTGTTGCAGTCACATCAGATACAATTTCTTGTGTAATTTGTGTCGTGTTTTCTGATTTACTTTTGAATTCAACGCCTTTATCATCTTCTGAACTTTTTGTCGCCTTAACCATTTTAGATTTAATCAATTTTGAGCTACTTTCTTTCAATTTTTTATCTTTTGAATCAGTTGTCTTTGAAGTACTTTCTTTTCTTGTACTTTTATGAGATGATTTTCCAGCTTCTCTTCTAGGACTTCCGTTCTTTTTACTTTTATGGTGTAAGTCGTCCTTTCTAACATTTTTGCTTTTCACCGCCGAATCACTTTCTTTTTTGTCGTGATATTTACCATCAACGAACATTTTTGAATCAAGTGACTTGCTACGACTGTAACGTTGTGATGGTCTAGCAGTTTCTTTTTTGAGTTCGATAGACACCCTACGACTATTCGATCTCGAATCGTTGTTCCTAATTCTTTTATACTGATCAGTGTCTTTTGTAACACGTCTGGTACCTTCCGATTCATATAGATTTTCCAACGGCGAGTTATTTTTCAAGTTGTTAGGCATATAAAACGGCATCCTCTTATTGCCAGGAATGATTATATTGTCTAAAATTTTAACCTTGTTATGTTTTGTTACTTTTTCTGGAATATCCAATATAAATTCATTAGGTGTTACAGAGATAACCTTTTCAATTTCAACATCCAGTGCCTCAATGTAAACGTTTGCTGAAAAATTCTTTGACAATAAATCGCAATTGTAATCTTCAATTTTCTTTTCACTTTTTTTATGATAATCGTGAGTCACGTTTATGTGGTTTGTAAAAGTTACCACATCAAAAGTACGCTCGATTATTGAATCGCTGAGATTTAGGTCTTGTTCAACAACTGACATTCCAATAGAATTTTTCTCGTTCATCTGAGTTTGTTTGTTGGTGTCGGTCTTACTTGCATCACACTCTTCATCACTGATTATTTCTCCTTCTTCAAGTGATATGTCTGCTTC
Organism: Lethrus apterus; assembly: GCA_018397195.1. Classification (NCBI taxonomy): domain Eukaryota; kingdom Metazoa; phylum Arthropoda; class Insecta; order Coleoptera; family Geotrupidae; genus Lethrus; species Lethrus apterus. The sequence goes on along the minus strand of JAFFZR010026757.1, from coordinate 6,906 downwards.
ACATTCACAATCTGTTTTTGTCGGTTTATCTGTTAAATCCACTTCTTCTTCAATAAATTCATTATGTTCTTCAACATTTATTTCTTTGGAAATTTTTTCATCAGTAAGTATTGTTTCCAGTGTAATTTCTCGATCAACATCCTTAATTTCAAACTGAGATTCTGTCTTGTTCAGTTGTGATTTTTCTTGCAGTGTGAGCTTCTGTGGTGATTTATTTGGTATAAGATGAATACCCCATTCTTTGAGGCCTTTAACCAAAGTCTCCGCTTCAATATCAGTACCGTTTTCTTTATTTTTTTCAGTTTCTGATGAATTGAAGACATTATGGAACGTCGTCAACGATGTCTGATCGTTAGGTAATGGCCGTGGAGTAGATGACGTAGAACATTCTAATAATTCAGTTTCAACTACATCGAAAGGTTGAAGTTGCTCAACATCTGAATGATGGCTAATATCATCTTTGATTTCTTTGTTCACCGTTTGTTTCACGTTATCCAATTTTTTACTTTCTGTTACGGAAATTCTCCTTGGAGTATTCGATTTTCTACGATTTGTTGTTGAAGTGGATTTTTTCTTTCTGGAAGCTGGCGTTTTCAAAAACTTTCCATGAACGTCCCTCATTGGCATTTTGCGTGGTGGCTTTTCAATAGTACTTTGTTTATTGGTAGGTTGTTTTTTATTTTTTTGCATTGATTCGTTCTTTAACTGTCCTATAATACGCGTGCGTTTCTCTTCTAGTTGTTTTAGTACTTTATCTTGATAATTTGAGACAGGTTTCTCCTGTAAGGAATTTTTTATTTCAGTTTTACTTATTATATCGTTTATAGTGTTGGTCGAGTCTTTCTCATCTTTTGACTTTGTGCTAACTTCGACTTTCTTAGATCGCAGTGAATATCTATTGTTTTCATTAGATTTCTGCACAATGGTAGCATTATTCTTTGAACTCCAATTACCATCAGTGCTTGTATCACTGTCACTGTCACTAGACTCCCCACTGGATGATGCAGATTCATCAGATGAAGCTTCATCCTCCAGCGTTTTCATTAGATTCAAGTTTTTACGAGCTATAACGTTCTGACTTAGCATTTTCATTTTATCTGCTATGGCAGCGTGCACCAAATTTTCTTTCTTTTCAGCTTCAACCTTTGCAATGGTTTCTTTTACTGCCACATTTTCCACTATTTCAGATGGTTTCTGTTCTACGTTGCTCTTTTTGATGGGGGTTGGCTTTTTGTTTTCCAAACGATTGCATTCCTCAATAAGTTGCTCCAAAGACTTGTTTTGTTCGGAATCTGATGGCTGATAATACGAGCTGGATGTGGAATAATCAGTTGGACGATGGTGACAAGGAGAATTGGTCTGGTGACCTGGAGTATATGGAAAAGTGGGTGTTAAAGGGAATTTTGGAGTTCCAATGGCTGATAAGTCAACCCCATGCAATTGTTCTTTAAAGACTTTCGTAAAAGGTGTATCGGCGGTGTTCACTGGGCTAAACATGCTGGGCATTTTTAGAACATCCATTTTGATTGGTGTTTCAAGCATAGGTGTTAAATTTTTCGCAGCAGTGATTGGATGATGTGTCGACGATTTTGGCATTTCTGGCGTTATAAATTTACTTAGATTAAGTTCTTCATCTATTGTTTGTAATGGTACCTCATCCTCAACCTGAAGGTTATTATCAACTTGCTCGGATTGTTCAACTCTGTTATCTTCAACAGTAACAATGTTCCTCTTATTCGCGTTCAGCTTCGAAGGTGATAGAATGAGTTTATTCGTACCATCTGAAATAAACTCCAAAGATTTTAATTCCTTCACTTTGGTCACTTTGACTTCTTTTTTAACGTTATTGTCGATATTGCACTTTTTCTTGAATCTCGCTTTTGCATTGCAATTTATTAATCCGTAAGTTGTACCAACATTTTCTGCTTCGTTTTCGTTGGCGCCTTCAACCTTCGCCGAATTTTCAACAGGTACATTTTGTACCTTTGTATCAAGTTTTTCTTGGTGTTCTTCTTTATCTTGTTGCTTGTTTCTCACAGTTTTCTTTGGTGTTGTGTTTTTTCCACCAATCTTACGTCTTCGTTTCACTGTAGCATTCCTATTGTCCGATTTTTTTAACTTGTTTGCAGTGACTTTAGTTTCCTGAAGAGGAGCTTCAGCACTTGATTGTTCCAATGCTGTTTCTATGGCTTGAGCATCAATTTCCGTCTGGTTCATATCCACCTTTTTCTTGGTGCATTTTTTTGTTTTTAAACAGTTCTTTTTTCGTTTGGGAGTTGGACAACGTTCAGAAATAGAACCCGTCAACGCCCTCAATTCAGAATCCCAACTATGTACTGGTTTATTTTTTGGAATACTGTCGGGCTGATCAGAGCAAGGTTCATCCAAAGTTGCTTTGTCTATTGGTTGTGGCAATTCTGTTGTATTTTTTGTGTCATTTTCAATTTTATTTTTTGAGTCACTTTCAGAATTGCCTTTTGGTGAACAAACAAACAATGATTTGGATATTTTAGAAGAAGATGATTTCAAAGCACTTGTTTTACAAGTCTTCGGTGAAGTATTTGCTTTTCTAGTCGATGTTAAACTATTACGAGGCGTTCCAAAATTAAAATCTAATGCTCTGACATGAGACAACGAACTACTTTTAGGTGTAGTTAAATTACGTTTTGTGCCCTGTTTCTTTATATCTGGTGTTTTGTTATTGAGCAATTTTATATCATTATCACAGTTCACTACTTCTTCGCTTTCTTTCTGTACACTTTCGGTATCACTGGGGCCCTCTTGTTTAGTTGATTCTGATGGATTGGATGCTTCGTTATAAGATCTCACAACGTCTATGTGGATGGCTGTTTGAACCTCATTCTTAGCTACTAATTTTGGTTGAAGAGGTTTTGGAGACAATACTGGTAAACCATTATCATTAGCATCTTTACTTTGATAAAGTGTAATAAATTCACTTAAATTTTCAGCAATTTCTGTACGCCCCTTAGGTGCAATGTTTACATATCTTTTCTGAACAGGCGGTTTTGCATCTGAAAGTATTCCAACGCATTTATCGTCTTGAAGATACTTAAAAGAGATTCATAATCTCTTTTAAGTATCTTCAAGTAATTAGAATAAAATGTCATGAAATGATAAGGTTTCACACGTGAATAATAGAACTAAATTAAAATTTGATAAATATAAAATTGTGATAAAAAATACGTCGTTGGTGTTATACTTCTGCCCATGTGGGTAATGTATTGTTTTGTTACTTACTTGTTGGTATTATGACATTCTGAGTTGGTATAGGCGGCTGGTTATCGCACACGATGATGGTAGGCATAGACAAAATATCTTGTTCAGTTAAATTATTAATTTTATATTGAGGTGCACTCACAATTTGAGAACCATTCATCAAATAATAGGGCTTTGATGCATCAAATGAGTTTAGAATACCAGAATTTGTCGTTTGTTGAGGAACAGTTGGCTGCACCATCAGCAGACTATTATTGTATATTAACGGATTTGTAGAAGTCATTGGAGTAGATGCCTGTACATAATTCTCTAAGGAACCATCATAGAAAATAATATCTGCTGTGTTGGTGTTTACAGTGAGATTTTGATGGGCATCAACTTTTTTTGTTTCTTCAATTGAACTGGTTGTTAATTTCTGTGTATCTTCTTTTGGAGATTGTTTCTTTGTACTTCTCAATCTATTTTTGAGAGTGTCGGCCGACTGGAGACATTTATTAGGCGTAGACAAGCTTGCATCTTCATTTTGTGTACTTACATTAAAATAATATTAAATTAACGGAAATAAAGAACAAAAATTCTTAAATTACCTCACAGAAATTTTTTCCTGATTTTCATTATTCAAATCATTGGGTGTATTGTCATCATCTCCGACATTCACAGAATCGATTATTTCATCCAGAAATTTTTCAAAAACTGGATCGGCTTCTGTTCTCTGCACAATGGCTTTTACTGCAGAGTCTAATTCAGTCGTTGCAATTGTGGCAGCTTTATCATCAGATGTTTTAGAAATGTTATCAGATGTTTTTCTGATTAAATTTATATTTTCGGCAAGTTTTTCATGTAATTCAGGATAATCAAGTAGTTGAGACAAAACCTAAATCGATTTACAATTATGATTTATAATAATTTAAATATAGTATACCTTGAACGATAAATCTTCTTCTTCAACTTTTTCTACGCCATCGTCAATGTCAGTCCCAGACGTATTACTTTTAGATTTTTGTACTTTACTATGGGAATTAGTGTCACTATTCCCTGGCAAATCTTCAAGTGGTGTCGTATTGGTTTCTGAATTGGATACATCTTCCTCTATCACAGATAATTCACGAGAAATTTCAGATTCTTTATGTTTTTCTTTGATAGGGGTACTGCTTCTACTGTAAATAAAATTAAAATTCATCTACTTAACGACACAGCAGATAATGTTATTATCAAGTGTTTATTGCAAGAATGAAATACAGTGAGGTTATGCTTATAAAAATAATAGGCTTGTTCGTTTGTTTTCTGCTTGAAATAAATCTTAACAGTCATTTTCAATACTGTGATATCATTGTGACTTGTATTTAATTTTATAATACATTGGAGTACTTGTAATAATTACAAACGAACAAACCTAATATGAACAGGAAAATCACACTTCTCTTTATCAGTAATTTTTGTGAACAACCGTTATATGAACGTGGACATACCTCCTCAATGGTGTGTTAGGTCTAGATTTACTTGTACAATCTAAAAGGTACAATAATTGGTCAGGTAAACTCCTCGAACAATTTTCATTGAAATAATTAGTTGCTTCTAACCGTTCTTGAACTAAAAACATAAACTCATTAAAATATCCTTCACGAAAGAACAACGAAATAACTTATAGTGTACACAATGGTATATTCTTTTAAATAATCCTCTAAGCTGTAACCACCAATCCTGGTAACATAATACTTGCTGCTTCTTATATTCTGAGAATTTAAATGTTTCGAAGTATCTAGAAAAGCATCGAAAGCTTTCTGACACTTCTCGCTTTTTAAATATCCTAAAATTGCCAAAAAGAAACCTCAAAGTTGTTAAAGACGTTGAGTATAAACAAAGTTCCCGCCAAAAAAACTCGACTGCTACTCACCCAAGACTAATTTTGCAATTTGCGAGCGAGTAAAATCCATTTTTCACGGTAATTTACGATTCAATAATGTGTTTAATAAGTAGTTTTAAATATTAATCACAACAAACAACACAACAAACATTTTAATACGCAGTGGGGTTAACAAACAATGCAGCACCTGTTTATATCAAATTCCCCTGAATGTGGTAATGAATCTTTTAAGTTGGTGCTTCTTTGTTTTATTTTTTAAAATATACTTCTTGTAGTTTATACACTATAAGTTTTAATATTTATTTATTTATGTAGTAAATTTAGTAACTTTTAGTCTTTTCAGTAAACAATACAAAGTGATATCGAATCTAGGATGATATAAGATATCTCTTATATCATCCTAGTATCGAATAAAGAAATTAAGTGGAACCAACATAAGAAAAAATTTTAGTAAAAATAATTTTAATAAGGATTGCAGACCATTATATGAAAATAACATTAAAAATAAACAATAACAACAAAATTTTTAAAAATGATAAGAACAATAAAAAAATCAAAAACCAATCAATTACCTATAAATGTCAATAAACGGAAGCACTTTTATAATAAGCAATTTAAAACGTTACATAAGACATACAATCTTAATAAAATCGAATACTCAGAGGAACCATATTGCCGTAAAGTACCTTTACATCCAATGATTGAGGATTAATACATTTTAAGGACTTTTATAAAATTTACGTTGCATAATACGAATCGCGAAGATGTACTTAAGAAAAACTGTAACAATCCTGCGCCTTGCAACTTTATCTTTGCCATATCACATGCGAACCGGTTCGGTAACATTCAGTAGCGTCCAAAACGTCGAACTCATAAGAACTTAATAAAAACTTCACGTATTAAAATGATAAAGTTTAGACGATGATTGCTTATTTTTTGACGATTCTCGCGCTAATAACTTTGTATTTCCGCTCGATTCAAAGTGCAAATTTAACTCGTAACTTCAGCGACGAGCGGAATGGACCTTTCGAATTCGTCAACGAAAACTTGACGGAATTGGTAGGGAAATTCGAAAGAAATTACCCGATCGAGACGTGGAAAAGGAACGGTTTTTACACGGATGATTATGTGAATGAGATAAATGTGCATTGGCTTAAATTCGCGCCGCCCAGTAGAGGACACTTTTACGCGCTCGCGATTTTGTATTTTTTCATTATGATTTTCGGAGCGTTTGGAAACTTGCTTGTAATTTTTTTGTTCCTAAGGTAAGCGAGTTTCATATTTGTTATTATCATTCCGTCCGATTTCCGTGCAAAATTTCTAAAGAGTAAGCTGAAATTTTTAAAAGTGACTTTCTAATCCAACCCAATCATCTTTGTGAATTTCTAGGTTTCCTGAATCTTGGGTTGGATTGAAAGATTTCGTGCATTTCCTCGTGCATCCCCCCCACCTTCATCATAATTAGATCCTTATCCAATGTTTCCACTTTTCTAAAATTACTTTGGGACAAAGGCGTTTATTAGTTGTAAATAAGAAAGAAAAAATTAGAATTATTTCGATAGGTCTTTCGTTAATTGTTTTCGTTTATTTAGAGTTCTAGATCTTCATACAGAAATAATGAGTTTTATACGGAGTGTCCCCGAAAGGTCTGTACAAAATAATAACACATATTCCTGAGGCCAAAATAGAACGATTTAACCCAACTTACCTCTATTCAAAGTTGCTTCGTTTAGCCGCTAGAGGGATACAAATTTCCTGAAAAGAAATCGTTTTTTCGAGAAAACTTTATAACGCTTTTCGCGATT
>JAFFZR010026756.1:0-27370 GCA_018397195.1 Lethrus apterus | reverse complement strand
ACTAACTTGGAGCGGTAACACGTTGATGATTTTTTTCCCACAAATTGCTTTACAGTATTAGATTCTAAAATGACACCGCGGACAAACAATATACTTACAAGAAAGTCACAATTTTGAAAATAAAAATGGATTAAGTGGGGTTTGAAGCCAATTATTGAATTTAATGGAATTTGGAAGTCAACATTGTGGATTGCGTGTGTTTTGATTCCGAACAAAGTAGGTTTGAAAAAAGGGAAAGCGTAACAATGAAAAAAAAAAACAAAACAAAAATTTTTATTATTTGAAAAACAACAAGAACGAAATGAAATTAGACTAATAGATCCGGCTTTATATTACCCAAAGTTGGAGTTGTAGCTTAGTTTATTCACGTTCTGATTGGTTGATGTGGATTTAGTGGCGTTTGAAAATTATTTCCAACAGATTTGGTGGAGTTTGAAACTAAGGCAAATTTTAACAGTGANAAAAAAAAAACAAAAGAAAAATTTTTATTATTTGAAAAACAACAAGAACGAAATGAAATTAGACTAATAGATCCGGCTTTATATTACCCAAAGTTGGAGTTGTAGCTTAGTTTATTCACGTTCTGATTGGTTGATGTGGATTTAGTGGCGTTTGAAAATTATTTCCAACAGATTTGGTGGAGTTTGAAACTAAGGCAAATTTTAACAGTGAGTTCTAAATGGAATTTGGTGGGTTTGACATTATTAGAGTGTACAAATGAGTAGAGATTTTCATAAGGATCCTGTTATGCTATCTAACTCATATAACATTAAAAATGGATTTAGGGGGTTTTGAAACTTGAGGACTCAATTCTCCAACCAAAGAGCATTCGTGCTCAACTTTTGTCTGGCAAGATTTTGATTTTTTTATTCGCAATGACTGCTAAAGGCAATTAAACTCGACCAATTTCTTTGGAAAAGAGCTCTTTTCGTCGAATTGGTCTCGTTTAATTGCCAAGCAACCATTGCTCATACAAAATAAAAATCTTTCCGGCAAAAGTCGAGCACTCATGCTCTTACGTATGAAAAGTTTGTGAGTTTTAGAAATTAAAACAAAAAAAAATTCAGATCCAACAATATATGAATTATAGAAAAGTAGGTAGAAATCATGAAACAAAAGAAAGACACATGAATTGTCAAAAACTTGATGCCAGATGCATTTTCCAACAGAAAATTTTCCAGACTAATAATTATTATTTAAAAACTAGAACTTTTCGAAATTTAAATCATTACAATACGAATTTTTCAATTTTGATAATAAATGTCTTTAAACTCCAATAAAAATTTTATAATGATTATTTAATTCCGTTCGTTTTTGCTACAGACGATGGGTGTGTACGCACACGTACGATCGATCCGTTGCTAGACGGGTGAAAGCATAAGCCCCAAAGCGCAAGAAAAATAAAAGGCCGGCAGGGCTTTCGCGTTCAATTTCTCTAAAATTATACATACACATGCGTTACCTTCGTGAGGATCGAGTCACGACGTTGGAATATTTCTACGTAAAATCGCTTTTACCGTTTGGTTTCGTACGCGCGATTTCGGTGAAACTTTTAAGTTCACCTTTACGTAAGAGGGCGGTCGGTAATTGTTTTCGATGTGAATTAAGATTTAACGTTTTTGTAATCGCAACGCGACGTCGGGAATTTCGTAACGGTTTAATTCTGTGATGATTAGTAAAAATTAATTTGGATATTTCGAGATGTTCCATCTTAATTAAAATAAATATTGAGAATTTTAAAAATTGGTTGAAAATCCTTCTCTTGGTATATATTTTTTTTAATTTTCGAGGATTCAGTCGTTTGAAATTTTTTCAAAAACTTTATGTTCAAATTTTCTTCATTTTCCATACAAAAATGTCATTTTCAAAATTTTATGTGCAAATATTGAGGATTTTAAAAATTCTGGGTGCTACAATTTTTCTAAATTTATGATGTTTTTGTTATAACGTATAATATTTTTATTTTGGTTTGGCACCTCAAGGACATGAAATCAATCTTTACGGTCACGACCGATTTGAACGGATTAAGACCTTTTCCAAAGTTCCTTGTAAAGGATTAAGAAAAATTGGGAAAACCAATTCGAGTGGGCGGCTAGAATAACAAATTTACTCTTCGAAATTCAATTATGATAGAAAATAATTAGGAATTCATGATTTTTGAATTTTGTGCCTTGTTTTTGCTAGAAAGAGTTTTGTTTATTTTATTTTTTCTTGATGTTTATATTTTTGTGTTTGTGTTTTGTCACTTATTTGTATTTTCACGTTATTTTTTTCAATTTTTAAATTTTTATTATTTTTAACATTTCGACATTTTCAAAATTAAGACAATTCAAATTTTTTAATTTTTTTCAATCATTTTATTATCAACATTTGTTTTTTTTTTATTTTATTCGAATGATACGTTGACATTTGAAAGAATGGGAAAAATTGCTAAAATCATAATATAATTTTTTTCTAAAGATAATCTTTTCAAAATCTCTACTGACATATTGAGCTTTTAAAGGTTTTAAAAACGTAAAATATACTCAATTTCTTTACATTTTTTTGAGCTTTAAAATAGAAACTTTTCGAAAAATTTTAGAGCTTTTCTATCTTACGTTATTCCAGATATTTTAAAAACATAAATTATTTGATATTTTTCGAAATACTAAGTGCTTCTTAGTTTTCAGATTTTGACTTCAAGGAGTTTATAAATTTTCAAAATTTCTTGACATAATGAGCATTTAAAGATTTTGAAAAATTGTGAACCCTTATATTTTTCAAGCTTTAAAGCTTTAGAAAAAAGTCCAATAATTTTTTTAATTGTTTCCTGCACACTCATCATTTTCATGTTTTTCAAAATTTTATCATTCAAATTTAACAAAATTATTATTTATTTTAGTAACATTGAATATTTAAAAAAATACCGGAAAATCTTAAAATTTTAGATTGAGCTTTTGAAAACCAGATGTTTTTCTATAACTAAGAGGTTTTCTGTCTGTTTCATGTCATACTTTGCTTTTTTCTTCCTTTTTGAAGGAGTCATTTTTTCAAAATTAATGGACTGAGATGTTCTTCGAACTTTTCAAAAACAGAAAAAAATGTTTGCATTTAACTTTTCAGAATTTCTTTTGAGCTTTTGAAAACAGTCACATTTTCTTTATTTCTTTTTATGAATTGTGGCGTTATTGTGCTATTATTTAAGTTTTCAATATTTTTCAGATTTGAAACGTTTTAAAAATTACTGGAAAATCTTAAAATTTTAGATCTTTTAAAAAAAATTGAGCTTTCGAAAACCAGATATTTTTTTAAAACTTAGTGCTTCCCTGTTTCATGTGATACCTTTTAGGATTTTTTTCTTTTTTGAATGAGACATTTTTTCAAATTAATAAACAGATGTCTTCGAACTTAAAAAAAAAAAAATCTCCCAGCATTTAACTTTTCAGAATTTCTTCTGAACTTTTGAAAACGGCAACATTTTCATTCTTTCATTTTATGAATTGTGGCGTCATTGTGCTATTATTTCAATTTTCAACATTTGTCAAATATTAAGCATTTTAAAAAATACGGGAAAATCTTAAAACATTAAATCTTAAAAAAATTGAGCATTTTGAAAACCAGAAATTTTTCTATAACTTTTTTTCTGTTTCGTGTCTTTTTATGCATTTTTTCTCTTTTTTTTTGAAAGAGATATTTTTTCTAAATTAGTCGATTGAGATGAGATGTTCTTCGAACTTTTCTAAAACAGAAAAAACGTTTCCATTTAAATTTTCAAAATTTCTTGTAAGCTTTTGAAAACGATAAAATTTTCTTTCTTTCTTTTTATGAATTGCGGCGTCATCGTGCTATTATTTAAGTTTTCAAAATTTCTCAAATATTAAGCGTTTTAAAAATTACGGGAAAATCTTAAAACTTTAGATGTATTTTTAAAAAAATTTGAGCCTTTGAAAACCAGATATTTTTCTAAAACTTGGAGCTTTTCTGTTTCATGTCATACCTTTTATGCTTTTTTAAATTTTCTGAAGGAGACATTTTTTCAAAATTAATAGAAAGAGATGGGCTTCAAACTTTTGAAAAAACAAGGTTCCTATTTAACTTTTCAGAATTTCTTCTGAGTTTTTGAAAACGGTAAAATTTTCTTTCCTTATTTTTATGACGTCATTGTGCGTTTTAAAAATTACTGAAAAGTCTTAAAAAAGTCTTATTCTTTTAAAAAAAAATTGAGCTTACGAAAACTAGATATTTTTCTGTTTCATACCTTGGAAATTGGAATTAGTAAAAAAGATGTTAAAAATGAATGTATGGTGTGATTAAAGGAAAATATACGATCAGTATATACAAAGGGATACAATAGTCTCAATGAGCAACAGATTTGAAAAAAAGTGGATAGAGAAAAACATGAGAAAATTTGACATGCAATAAAAACATAAGTATAAAATTAGTAATTTCTTCTGAAATCACATAATACTGTCCATTGTGTCCAACGTTCAAGATGCCACTTTTTCAAGCGATGCGCAAATTCCACGAAATACAGTTTGAATTTAAACACACCACTGACTCTCGACTTGCACGCCCCGTTTAAAACTTGCGACTTTGTGGTCCTGGTCATACCTACATACACAGAATTTACCGTTCGCCATCGCGTAAAAATTTTATGCATTTCCAACGTTTCGATTTTTTCGCAAACCATTTCTCCGTCTCGAACGTCTGCAATAATTAAACATAATAAATCGATACCTAACTGTATCGCTTGATTGGATTTTATTGTTGAATTCCGCACCGTTAATAAAATTATTGGTAATTACATATTAAATTGCACCTAAATTCGTGCGCGATTATAATTTTGATTGATGATTCACGTCGTTACGAATCGTTATTGTTGTCGCAATTATGCAAAGCGTTTGTGCAAAGTGCAAGTGCTTGCTTATAATAATGCAATTACAATTAATGCTGCATAAATTCCCCAAACGAAGCACTTTTTCCTGTAACAGCTGCGCTTTGCTAGATCGACGTTAGAAAAGAAATCGTGTAATTTCGCAACTGAAACGGCGATTTCTAAACTTTTTTTTCATATTCACAAAATTCTCCTCGCAATTAAAGTAATAAATAGTCAATAAAAAGTAAAAAGTCGAGTGAAAGTACACGAAATATTTAGTTCGGAATTTGTACCTTATGGTAGATTTAATTGGTCGTTAAATTGATGGGAATTTTCTGTTACAGGCTGAAAGGTTGGCCGATTATGGCAGACTGCTTGGTGGTTCCCAACCCGCCTTGGACGGCAGACAGAAAGATTTGGACCGAATACAGGACTTGTTTCCGCACGATTTTCTATGTTTGCATTCGGCCGAACCTAACTCCTACCATGCTGTAAGTATTGGCCCCAGTTACCATAAAAAAAGCAAATTGTCGGTACTATTAGTTTAGGGAAAACCCTCGTCGAGCAATAACCCTTTACAATGTGTAAGTTTACGATGACATCTATTGGTTTGCAGATGATTGTCTCTTGCATAAAGAAAGAGAAATATAAAATAAATCCAATAAAAAAATTAATACCTTCTTCTCGTCGTAAAAAAAAGTTCAAAAAGGAAGGAAATATGCCACTAAAATGGGAAGTACTACATTATGCTGATGGGGTTTTTGATGCCCGAAACCCATAAACATTTGATCAAGTTGTTAAGTTGATTTCATTTGTTTAACATACAAAATTCAAAACGAACATCAAGCGTAAAATCCAGGCAAAAACGATTTCTTTAAAACAATTTCTGGGTTGGATTTAATTGTATTGGAGAATTTTTTTTTTGAAAATTTTTACGAACAATCGACTAAAACGGTAATTAGCTTATCTTTGAGTTGGATTTTGAATCCAAAATGCGTTGGATTAGGTTGGATTGGAATGATTGATTGGAAATTTATAAAAAAATTTAAAACCATTACTAATTGATTGCATTGTGTTCAGATTTTTTTTTTTTTTTAGAAAGTTTCAATTTTATTAAGTTTGATTAAATAGATCTGCGACGTTCGATTTTTAAAATATTGACCTTTTTAAAAATATTTAAAATTCCTTGGATTGGATTGGATTTTTATGATTTTTGGAAAATGTTGGATGGATTATTTTAAAGTCGTGTTCTTCTGTTTTCGAAGATGGATTTGTTTGGCTAATTTCACTTTTTGTTGAGAAAATCTTCATTAAAATTTATTGGATTGGATTGGATTGGAGTTGAATTAGATAATAATTCTTTGACTTTCTGTTGCATAAATTAAGAAGGTTTAAATTTTGAAATATTTTTGAATTTGAATTCTTTTCCTCGTTTTTGAAGGTTTCCATCAAGATATGTTTTTCTAAAATGCAAGGCTGGATTGGGTTGGATTGAGACTCAATTTTGTGTCGATTTTTGAAGATGTTTTGTAAAATGCCTTGGGTTGGATTGAAAACATTTCTTGATTTTTCCATAATGATTAAGAAGAAAAAAAAGACAATATAATGAATTTTATCGATAATTGATGTCAATTATTCGCCTCTTGAAAAATGGGAAAACTCGTTACTTAAAAAAACTTCACTGCTTTAAGTGTTATCTTTATTGAATTGAGGTACTTATTTAATATCTCAATTCAATAAAGATTGCATTTTTTTCCCTCTAATTAATACAGGAAAAAAATATAGTATCAGCAAGCGAATGTTAAATTATGCAAAAAATTTTTAATGGTTCTTTTTTTGTTACAGAAGACAAAGTCGTTCCGCAAGAAATCTTTAGGAGATCTTCACTTAACCGAACATTTTCTCACGATGCCTTGCAATCGATTATTCTTAGTGGAAGCTCCATGTGCAATGTCACCGCCTCATCTACCAATGGCGGCGAAACCCAGACATCTTTTTTTATTTTCCGACCTTCTTCTAGTTGCGAAACCCAGACATGGCGGAACATTCAAATTAAAAGTAAATATTTTTTAAACATTTTTTGGTTTCAAAAAAAGGGGACCCAATTTTTGAAGAAAAAAAAAATCAATGGTCATGTTTTAGGAAAGAGTGAGAGTATCTGAATTGTGGTTGGCGCCGTATTCTGACTCCGAAACTGGATTTCTTTTGGGATGGCCGGCACCAGCAAGAACGTTTTTGGTAACGTTTTGTACGCAAGCGGCTCGCGATTCCTGGTGGAGAGAACTACAGCAGGCGTTGGCCGCACAACTAAGACACGAACCCCCGACAACCAACATCAAAGTTGTATATAGAGATCCCCTCAGTGGAACCGAATGTGTAAGTTTAACAAAAACCAAGTCTCAAGACCTTTAAATGTAATAAAAAAATATTTCGTAAATTTTTTATTTTAAAATACAAATCGTCGAAATAACATTCCAATCTCAATATTAATCCCAATTTGATAAAGGATTTTTTCCAGTCCAAGACGTTGGGTGTCGGTCCAGAAACGAATTCTTGCGATATCGCACGAATGACCTTAGACGAGACGCGAACGCCTGAATGTGGTTACACAATTTGGACTAGGGACCGTGACAATGCACCTTGTCCTTTAATTGGTTGCGAACGACCGCATTCCATCCAATTAGCCAGGTAAATTTGCCAGGCTATTTGGAATAACGTACAAAATTCATTATCATTTTTTTTACAGATTAAGACAGTCTATTTGTGCAGAAGAAGGATTTGATCTTACCCACTGCAATAATAACAGGGTACCGTGCGATATAGTTTTCGAACTAAAACCTAACTGCAAGCCTCCACCGAGAAAGTAAGTGAATTATATTTTCATCCATCATTCATCCTGTGCTTATATCTACAGTGATAATGTAAAGGTTGGAACATATTCGATAAAATCTTCATTGGGCATTTGTTTGTAGCGGAGTGAACAACTCCAGGAAAATTATTAAAGTTATATTATCATTAGTTGTAGTGATGTGAGCAACGTCTGGGTTAATATAATTTAGAAACGGAAACCGCGTTACCGATTCGTTTGAACATAAGAGTTATTTTAAAGTCATAAGGAAACCACATGAGAATTTGTAGGTTAGGTAATAACATCAGAACTTACCGTCGTTAATAGAAAATCTACACATACCGTATCCAACGGAGACACCCAAAAACGCCATTCTCGCCGAAGATATGTTTCACCGTTTCCGGAATATATAAATGTTATTAAGTTTTTAATTTGATACATTGTAATAACAATATTCGAAAATTTTCTTTAAATAAAAGGTTCGGAACCAGACTATTTATAATTTCTATACCAATGTACTTACAGAGACCTGTAATAATAAGATAAAAATATACATGTGACGACGATGACTTTTCAAATTAATAAATAATTAATTAACTTAACAATAACATCGCAATATATCACTGTCACTGTCAAATTTTTCCATGAAATTTTATTTCATTAAATTGTGCAATATTTGACAGTGACGTTTACTTTTGTTTACTAAAGTCATGTTGCTAAGCATAGTAGGTACATATGCAAAAATAGGAGCTACAATCAGTGTCGGAACGAAAATAATGCAACAATGGGTTATTAAACATTAATAATAATAAATATCTCGAAAATATTCTTATGTAACATACCATAAAAATTGGCGTATATACGCAGAAAAATGTACTCTTTCAAATGGTATTATCATATTTTTTTTTCTTACTTGCCCAATGAAGATTTTATCGAATATATGTTCGAACCTTTACGTTATCACTGTATTTGGAGGTTAGGTATAAAATGTGGTTATATAATAGAATTATTTCAAGGGGGGATGATAAGTTTTATTGGCGTTCTTACATTCCATAATACTTTCCTTCGCCTTTCCTTTTCTTCCTCCGAGATAACTTGGCGCTTTACCGAAGATTTGTATGTCGTGTATTTTTTGTTGTATCTTGTCTTCTGTATCAGTTCCTGTATTTTTTGTTATATTTTGTCCTCTGTATCTTTTTGTATTTTTCTTGTCCAATTATTTCCTTTCATCTTACCACCATTTTGTTTGTAAATTTCCAACCTCATTAGCGACTCTTTCCACCTTCGTTAGCGACTCTCTCCTTGTCCACCCCTGCTCCCTCTATTCTGTTGTCTCATCTACTGCACCTTCTTCCTCTCCGTTTCTACCATCATCTTCTCTGGGTGTTTTTCCTTGTCCGTTCAATTGACATTTGTAGAAACCTTAACTACCGTTACCAATTACACCATTTTTTTTTTTTGCAGAAACCATCTGAAATTATTTCGTAAAAACAGCGGACGAATATTCGGAGTACCTTTATCGAGAATATGCACGATCAACATGTTACCTCCATCGCTGAACACGATACTAAGAGCTCTCTTTCAACGCGGTCCGCACACGCAAGGAATCTTTAGACGATGCGCTTCGGCGCGAGCCCTTCGAGAACTTCGCGAAAAAGTCGACACGCAAGGCGCCGCGATCTACGAGGAATTGACAAACACGCCGGCGTTGCTTTTGGCCGCTTTGCTGAAGGATTTTTTGAGGAGTCTTCCCGAGCCGTTGCTCGTGGGCAACGCGCAAGAATGGCTGAACGTGGCGACCACCGGACGAATCGAACAACTCCGACGATTGTTGAACCGTCTGCCGCGAGAAAATCACATGTTGTTGGCGCACATCGTTTGTCTTTTGTATCACATCGCGCGCAAATCGAGATACAATCTTATGTCTGCGACGAATTTAGGTATTAAATTTTGTAATTTTGCAAACGATTTGTTATTTTTTTTTTTTGATTTTAGGCGTTTGCGTTGGTCCGAGTTTGTTATGGGAACCTACGCAGAACGCACCGATGAGGACCTTGCCAACGTTGGTTGAATTGTTGATTAATCAATGCCAGTCGCTTTTTGGGCCACAAGTTGTGGCGCTTTTGGGCGAAGTGGCTAATGACAGCGGTGCTGAAGAATCGGACAGTTTGCATTGTAAGTTTTTTTAATTTAATTTTTATCGTTTGTCATAATTTTATTGAAGCTTTAGGTCTTTCCTTGGATAGTATAGAATTGAGTAAAGATCAAAAGTCGCTTAGTAGAGATTCGGGATTGACGCTATCGGAAGACGACCGAGATAGTCCGGGATTAAATTATAATCATGCAACGTTTCATCGTTCTGATTGGGCTAGACAAGCGGCTAGAATACGTTCTTTGGATAATACGTGGATGGAAGAAGATGAGGCTTTTTGTACGTCCAATGAGAGTTTATGTGGTCCTCCTATACCGCCGAGGAGACCTCCTCCACTAAGACATTTACCTCCCGTACATTTACCACCTATTTATAGACCACCTCCTCCTCCACCACCTACTTACGCGACTGCTAGATTATTATTAGTGACTGATGCTGAAAGCGAAAGCTATGTGTAGTATTAAATTTCTAAACAATTTTGAAAATATTTTAATTGTTTTATTTTTGTCCAAATTGGAGCTGCTTGTTGTTAGATTTGTACATTTTTCTAAGAGTATTTAAGACTTGTACAAAGCATTAATTTGATTAAGATAGTGTATAACAAATATATATTTTTATGTTTCTATATATTTAAAAAAAAAAAAACGTTTATGGAGCCATATTATTTTGTACGGTAATTAGAATTTATATATCTAAGAGATTTATTGTAACGAATTTGTAAATAATTTTCGAAAATATTTTATATTAAAACGTATTCATTCATAAGTTTTTGATTTATTTTCCATATTTTGTAGTTCTTTAGTTACTACTTACGTTAATATGATTTCGTGATAAAATTTAATTCGATTTACAAAATTTTCCTCGGGCAGTTCCAAGATGCGGTGTTTTAATAAAGCCATTACAACAGGTACAACAAGTTCAAAATTCATATTGATTTTTCTATAAAAAGTGTAAACTCATCTCTGCTGTAAACAGTAAACACAGATAAAACTAAGATATCTCTTCTGACAAAAACATTAAAAGTTAGGTTATGTTAATGTCAATTTCTAGACGTCAAAAATAAAATTGTTTCTCTGTTCGTTTTGTTGGTAGCTGGTTTTCATTCCATTCTGCGCGTGGCAACAAAACGCACCTATTGATAAAAAAAATCTTGAACATATTTTGTAAAAAGTCTGTATATTTAAAAAATGTGACACTTAAACAATAGGAATCTGCAAATTTTGCATAAATCTATTACCATCATTCTTGAAGTAGTGTTCTTACCGCTAGATGGCAGCACCAACTAATCTTATTTGAACATTTCTCTACTTTGTCGAAACCTGTAAATTATCGTCAATAGATGGCGATACGCATTCCTTGTGAACTGTTTTAATTTATTGTTTGAAAATAAAAAAAAAGTATTTTATTATTAGTGTGAAAATATTTTTCATATTCTTAAAACTGTGTAACGTGTATTAATCATAGAATTAAGTTTTGAATATTTTTAAAAAGATCAGAATAATAGACGCCAGTATAACGTATACAAAAACTGAACAATAAACATAACTTTTTCGTATTATTTATTTACAAATTACAATGTTATTTACCTCCTAACAGTTTGTGTTCTAAATTAAATCAAAAGCCTTAAAAATCTTGAACATATTTTGTAAAAAAAGTTAGTATATTTAAAAAAATGTGGTACCTGCTTAAACAATAAGGTTCCTATTGTTTTGCAGAAATCTAATGCCATTAATCTTGATCTTACCGCTAGATGGCAGCACCAACTAATCTAAAACTGTTGAATATTTCGCTACTTTGTCGAAACCTGTAAATTGTTGACTACTGACATGAAGGCCTTCGTCAATAGATAGCGCCATGCATTCCTCGCGAACTCTCGAAGACTTTAAATTTTTCTAAATAGGTGTTGTTTGAAAATAAAAACAAATTGTATTTTATTATTAATGTGAAAATATTTTATATATTCTTAAAACTGTGCAACCTAAAACTGTTGAATATTTCACTACCTTGTCGAAACCTGTAAATATGTTGCCGACTGATATGAGGGCGCTCGTCGATAGATGGCGCCACGCATTCTTCGTGAACGTCGAATGAGTAGTTTCAATTTTTCTAAACAGGCCTTGTTTGAAAATTAAAAAAATTGTATTTTATAGTTAATGTGAAAATATTTTTATTATATTCTTAAAACTGAATTACGTTTTAAATATTTTTAAAAAGGTCAGTATATTGACGCCACAAACGTACACAAACACTGAACAATAAACATAGCTTTTTCTTATTATTTTACAAATTACGTTATTTACCTCCTAACAATTTATATTCTAAATTAAATCAAAATCTTTAAAAATCCAAATTTACCATTCTTCATCATCAACTTCATTTCCCACGTCCTCATCTTTCTCAGTAGTCGGTGTGGGCCACGTCGGCTTTGTCGGCTGTACCGTCAGTGGCGTAGTCGGTTCCGTTTCCCTCGGAGGGTTGTACACATTCGCCGCCAAACAAACCTTATGCTGATAACACAAATGAACGCAACATTTGTGCGTAGCTGGACAGTCCAGGTCGCTACAACATCGTAAAAAACTAGTGTACGAATAGGGGAATTTGAACGGACAGAATTCCAACAGGGGGCAAGTTCCAACATGTTCTGAAAAATACACACATTCTATTTTCTTTTTGTTGATAATTTTTACAAATTACCTAACGCTGAGCACGGAACCAACCGTACGCCATATCTCGTCGGTGCGTAACACATTTTAAAATGGTTGTAATAGTTGTATTGGTAATAATAGCAACTGACGTTGCTGATGTAGGCAACCAATAAAAAAAAATGTAATTTTTCCATTTCTGAAACTGAAATTACTTTTAAAATAAAATTAATTATATCAGTGCGTGGGATAATGATGCATCGGTTATACTGTTAGAGAGTTAAGTAGGATGAAATTTTTTGGTCGATTTTAATCATCAATGTTTTAATCATATCCATAGTTATGCCGTTAAAGCTTTAGGATTATCGATCAACTTTGTGAAAGTAATTGATTGTTTAAGATTGGAGATCTATGTTGCCATGAGATGCTCAGCAAATATTTTCATCGACGAGAAATAATAAACAATATCAGAAAACTTTCACGTCAATGAATGCGAAGAACAAACAAAAACTTAGTACAAAGATCCAAAGCATAACGGATAAAGTGGCTAGGACACGTGGAAAGACTAGAAAATGACAAAAATGGTCTTGTATAGAAACCATCGACAAAATAGAAAAAGGAAACCGAAGAAATGATATGTGGAAAATTTTAATTTCTGAACCTGGGAAGAAAATGAAAGGGGTGGAGGGAAAAAATGGTAGCCCCAAGCCTATAAGCCTGTCTAGAAAATAATAATTTCGCATGCTCTGAAATTTCCATTCTCTCCGTTCTCTCAAAGTCAGGCCAGAGCAACTCGAAACGCAGGAAATTCAAAAGATCAAAATCAAATCACTGTGAAAGTGTTCGGTCGTGAATTGAATTATCAACATAAATTTTTTTTTAATAAAGGTCGTCTATCAGCTCCCACCGGTCATAATTTTATCATATAATATCATAAATATATAAATAAGTAAGTAAATAATTAAAAAAATATTCGAGTTATTAGAAGGAAACAAAAATTTAAATGAATCTAGGACACCTGTATATTGAAGAAACTGCATTGTGGAATGATGCAAATGGTACAGCAATAAACGTACAATGTGGCTCTAAAATTAGTGGAATAAATTTTTATTCCGTATATTATTAATTAGCTGGTAATTTGTTAGTCATTTTAATTCTGCAAAAAATAAATAGTTGCTAAAAAAAGATTAAAAAAATGGGTTATTTTTTAAAAAATTTTAAAAATATGGAGGATTTAAAATTAACAAAAAATGTCAAAGCTTACCTTGCCTGTCTGCTGGCATACAACAATTAATAATGATGATTTTTTAGTGCGGATGTGACTTATATTCTCGAAACACTACAATCGGATTGGCGATGTTGAGCACTTGAATAAATATGTGAGTTTATCAAATATTACACACAATGGGTTTACTGTTAGTCATGCGTTTACGTGTACTTATTTGACATTTAACATTTTTAAGTTGAAGATTTTATTTTATACATTTTACAATTATTTTGTGTAATTATTTTGAAACAGCATAGGTTGGAAAACGTAGCAATAACAGACCTGAAGATGAGTCACATCGACGAAACCAACGAAGCCAACATATTAGGTTGGCTTCGTTGGTTTCAATATATTTGAGATTTTTTTTTTAATTTAAGTTCTTTACACTTACGTATGTTTGTTGAATGTAAACATTTCCAATTCACAATTTATCAGTGATTACTGTGATTAGATTATGAGAACAAGGTGAGAAAATTATTTCTGAAATATTTCTAAAAATATTTATTATTATTATTTATGTCTGAAGTACTCAAACTCAAATTTGATCAAAACAGTGTCTGTTTTTTCAAAGTTTTGAATTACGACAAATTTATTTGAATAAAAATTGCAAAATTTTTAAACTTTCAAAAATGCATAAAAAATTTAACTTTCTCTGTTTTGTGTTGGCGGCATCGCAGTTATTTCGGCCACGGCCAACTGACAAACTTTATGGGTGTAACAATTGTGCGAGCAACATTTGTAACGAAGTTGACAGTCAAAATCGCTTAGACAACGTTTAGGGCGCGACCAATGTGACGGAATTTTGAAACCGCACGGTTTCCTCAATGGGCAAAGACCTTCAGCATCTAAAAAAAAAATACATAACGACAAACCTCGCGTTTTGCAACTGTGAACCGAAAATTGTCGAAAATTTAGAAACAACTTTGATAACAAACATCTACTTACCGATAAGTCCACAGTGAGTTAAAATAAATCCCCTGTTGGTTGGTGCGAAACACGTCATTTCTAAATGTTGCGGACATGACTTCATTTCCGATATATTTAATAATAAAACGACAATAAATATTACCATTATCTCAACTATCTGTAATGATAAAAAAAATGATATACAAGAGCTTAAGAGCACAAAATTATGCAAATTTCCCCAGTTTAAGGAATGACTTATTTATTAAACAATATGGGATAAATTTTGCACTTTTGTGCTTCGTCAGTTAGTCAGTGTCCTTACGTACTGTGTCGAGATCTGTTTTCAGATCTATTTTATTTTATTTTTTTTTTAAATCAATAATATTTTAAGCCCATCGAGCGATAAATTTAAAAATAAATATAATTTACTTACATGAATGGTTAAAGACGTAAATTAAGTGGCTTGAAGAAACAAAAGCATACTGATTAATTTTTGATGTGCATACATATAATGTAACGTTTGTTTTACATTAGGCACAGTTTTAAAGTAAATAAGGGATTTTTCAGTAAATAAGATAATAGCAAGATTGAGCAATGTTGGCTATTTCTCTTGCTTTCGATAGCCTTTACTCCAAGTAAATGTAAAACTTTTGAGCGACTAAATAAAATTTTCCTGGCGACTCAAAAATTTAAGTTTCTTAAGTTTCTCTTCAAACTTGGAAAATGTGATTATGGAGATTTTTTTGATGGAAAAGTTTTTTGGGTTTGATTTTAATTGCAACAAAAGCAGACAATTAACTGGGGTTTTTAAGATTCATTTTCTTGGATTTCATTGAAATTTTCTTCTGCGAAAGATTAAATTTGACAGTATTGATAACACGGTTAGTGTGCTTGGAAAAGTTTTTTGGGCTTGATTTTAATTGCAACAAAAGCAGACAATTAACTGGGGTTTTAAGGTTCATTTTCTTGGATTTCATTGCAATTTTCTTCTGCGAAAGATTAAATTTGACAGTATTGACAACACGGTTAGTGTGCTTGGAAAAGTTTTTTGGGCTTGATTTTAATTGCAACAAAAGCAGACAATTAACTGGGGTTTTAAGGTTCATTTTCTTGGATTTCATTGAAATTTTCTTCTGCGAAAGATTAAATTTGACAGTATTGATAACACGGTTAGTGTGCTTGGAAAAGTTTTTTGAGCTTGATTTTAATTGCAACAAAAGCAGACAATTAACTGGGGTTTTAAGGTTCATTTTCTTGGATTTCATTGCAATTTTCTTCTGCGAAAGATTAAAGTTGACAGTATTGACAACACGGTTAGTGTGTTTGGAAAAGTTTTTTGGGCTTGATTTTAATTGCAACAAAAGCATACAATTAACTGGGGTTTTAAGGTTCATTTTCTTGGATTTCATTGAAATTTTCTTCTGCGAAAGATTAAAGTTGACAGTATTGACAACACGGGTAGTGTGTTTGGAAAAGTTTTTGAGCTTGATTTTAATTGCAACAAAAGCAGACAATTAACTGGGGTTTTAAGGTTCATTTTCTTGGATTTCATTGAAATTTTCTTCTGCGAAAGATTAAATTTGACAGTATTGACAATACGGTTAGTGTGCTTGGAAAAGTTTTTTGGGCTTGATTTTAATTGCAACAAAAGAAGACAATTAACTGGGGTTTTAAGGTTCATTTTCTTGGATTTCATTGAAATTTTCTTCTGCGAAAGATTAAATTTGACAGTATTGATAACAGGGTTAGTGTGCTTGGAAAAGTTTTTTGGGCTTGATTTTAATTGCAACAAAAGCAGACAATTAACTGGGGTTTTAAGGTTCATTTTCTTAGATTTCATTGAAATTTTCTTCTGCGAAAGATTAAAGTTGACAGTATTGACAACACGGTTAGTGTGCTTGGAAAAGTTTTTTGGGCTTGATTTTAATTGCAACAAAAGAAGACAATTAACTGGGGTTTTATGGTTCATTTTCTTGGATTTCTTTGAAATTTTCTTCTGCGAAAGATTAAAGTTGACAGTATTTCCAATACGGTTAGTGTGTTTGGTGTTAATCTTTTATGAAATACAAGCTGTCCAAAAATTGTTTAGATAATCCAAGAAACCTATTATGTCGTCAAGAAAAGTTACTTATAAGTCTTTAAAAGGTCTTTTTTTTAATTCAAAACATTTTAGAAAACAAATTTTGGAAAAAATAAATACAAAAGTTTTCTGCATGTCAATCCAAAAATTCGTCTACTAAAGTTTGAAGAATTTGTTGTTTTTCACTTCTAGATTCGAATTTATTTGTAAACTATGTTCCTTTTATAACATTTTTAAAAAATTCTCTTAGCTTTTGATCGTCGTCCCAATGGCAAATACCATGGGTTAAAAATAAATTTGACCAATTTAAAAATAATTCTATAATGACCCATGATGCTTGAAGATTTGAAGTTTTCTGAAAACTAACAAATGAAATTTTCTGAAAAACCTCGATGTGTAAACTTTCTGATTTTTTTTGTAATTTTCTCCCTAACATTTAATAAAATGTATTTATTATTTATTCTAAAGATATTTTAAAATTGTAATTTTCCATTACGGAGCGAACCCAACTCGTACATTTTACGATTTTACGATTTTCCTGATTAGTTAAATAAAATTTACCTTGGCATGTCGCACGACCCAAGAAATTATCAATGATTGATAAGAAGAAAAAACGAATAGAAAGAAACATCAAAAAATATTGGAAAAATACAGAAATCCTTAGGAAAGTAGTCCAAATGGACTGTTTCGAGAAAAGTCATAAAACAAGAAAAGTATTTTGAAAATGGCTTTAGTGTTAGCTTCCAGCCAAGTTTTCTCTTGGAAATTTACAAATTAAAATTAAGAGACTATTAAATATATGAAAACATTGGGACGTATGGAAAGAAATTGGAACAATTGAAAAAAAAAGTAATAATTGTTGACAAAAAAGACTATAAAAATGGGATAATATGAAATATTTTGGAAAATGGGTAACAATGATGTAAAAAGAAAAATCGCAAAAAAAGAAAAACAATATTAAAATGCACTTATTAAATTAAATTAATAGTTCCTTTGCATTTGTCTAGGCTGCCATATTTTTTCATTACGAATTTTTTTGTATAAAAACGTGTCGAGAAGGCGATATCCTCGCAAAGATTAGAAAATGTCGAAATGACAAAAATGATCCTACACAGAAACCATCGAAGAAGAAAAAAATTGAGGAAAGTGGTAGCCACAATCCTATAAAGCTAAAACCTATTTTCTTTTGTTTTTGTTTCGCTTTTCCTGTAGGAATAAAAAATTTGATGAAATCTTGGGTTGGTTCGTATGTGTGAGTTTCAAACATTAAGACCTAGAATTTTGTCTGTCGACTTTGTAAGTCAACAAGCGACAGAGACAGAGACAGAGATTTAGATCTTCTTACGTGGACGAAACGTCGGAATCAAAAATTTAAAATTCCATTAAGAAGATTTTTCGTATAAAAATTATTTAAATTAATAATAATTTTTGAAATTGTATTTTTTTGCGTCACATTATGTGACCAAGTATACTTATTAGTAGGGGCTTTTGCCTATGTATGGAGGAGTATTTTTGTAATACAGATCACTCGTCGCAATATTGGAAACCATAAGGTTCCCCAAAGAGTAATTTTTGAAACATTGTTTAATTATTTTTTTTATATGATGTTTTATTAAAACATCCTTGTAGTTTTATGGCGTTTTTCTGTCTACCAACGTCATCAGATTTAAAAAAAAAATCGTTAAAAAAATTATAAATTTTTGTAACAGATAGTTGTAGCTTTTAATAATTGAAATATTATAATAAATTATATTTATTTATATTTACTGTGAGAATACTGTGTTATATAAATAATTGATTAAACCTAAAAAATAAATAAATATATTTAATAATATTTTATGAATAATGTCAGATTTGTATAAGCGACAATATTATATCATTTATTTGTCTTGTATTTTTTTAATTAATAAATTTGAATTACTTAGTATCGAAAACGGAGCCAACCCATCCAATCCGAAAGAAACGCACTGTATATAATAATTACAGAATACGCTCCGTTTAAAATAAATTACGGATTGTGTATTTAATAGATAATAGGGTTGGGTTGGCTATTAAAGTGTGTAATTCACATCTACTTTTAAAACTTACGGCCAATTAAAACAACTTTAAAATGCAATAAAAATATTTTAAAATTCGTCTGATTAATGTAAAAAAATTCATGGCTGTAAATGGATTCAGCTACCAACCTAATAAATATAAAAATAAATATAATAAAAATCTTTATTGCGACAAATAAATACAATAAAATTATTTGTATATTAAATTCATTATTATTATATATTTTGTTATTTATTTTATAAGTAGTAATAAATAATTTTTTATTACATTTGTATTTAATTGTTAGATTTTTTTTTTAAACATAAAAACAACAAAATTTTAATAATAATTTTATTTAAGATCTACATATCACTCAGGTACAAAATATACAATATTTTCATAAGAACAATCACGTCCATTTAATACTTATCACAGCGTTAAAGCTAATTGTTTATATACAAAAAAAATCGACGGTACTAAATGGTACCGACGACGAAAAAACACAAGACTGGAAGACGACTTTGTGATTTTGAAAGTTTCACATAAAATTATACCAAAAAAACTAAACAATTAAAGCAAAAATTCGACGAAACGTCACAACGATCGGCGATTAAATAATAAAAATCACCAGGGTCGCCACATGGGCGCCGGCGGTTCGACGTCGGTTTTCGGCGACGTCGGCGGCGTGTAACTTCTCTGTGGATACGCGACGTTTTGCGAAACACTGTCGAGTTGACGCACACAAGAACTTAAATGTTGCATCAGTTTCCTTCCGGAAATTGGATCGATCAATTCCTTGGGGGTGGTAATGAAGTGAGAAACTTCTTGGGCGCACTGCGTAAATCCCGAGCGAAATCTGTCGGCGTATGACTGATCCGGCGCCACGATCAACTGATGCTGACGTTTCAGACTGTGCAAATGACGAACCGTCAATTCGAGGATGTCCGCTTTTTCCAATTTCGAAACGTTTTCGCCTTCGCTTTGCAGCGCAGTCACCATGAGCTCTTTTAATTCATCCAAACAGCGATTAATCCGAGCGCGTCTTTTGCGCTCCAACATCGGTTTCATGACCTTCCTGTATTGATAGGTCCGCGAAATCGGTTCTTCACTGTATTCGGACGGTACCATGTAAGACGTCGGTGCCATTATTATTATTATTTTTTTTTTTTTGTTAACGTCGCACAACACAAAACACTGAGAACTAACGAATGTAATGGCTAGAGTTGACGATTGAATGATGTGTAGGAATGCTTGCGGAGTATATATACGAACAGCTAAGTGGAAGGGAGAGTTGTGGTGTTCATTGTTGAACGCAACCCCTCCTAACTAAGGGTTTATTGCACGAAACGTTCAATGGGAATTTTTAAAATAGGGGGTTGTCCAATGCCGTTTTTTTTTTGTTCACTTAAATTGACCTTTTACGCAAGAGACGACAATTATTTTTCTTTTAATTTTTTATTGCCATATAGAAACTTATTTTGATTTTATTTATTTTTTTATATTATTTTTTTATACCTACATACCTAATAAAAACAAAAATTTTAGACGAATATTTTTATTATTATTTTATTTTTAAGTGCAATAGAATTTTTAGATCATCTTGTACATTTTTATCAACCATTTAAATTATATACCCCTTGAGGTACGTTACGTTAAATATTAGAAATAACTCTTATATTTTTTTAAATTAAAATCAAAATCAAAATAATTTTTAAATTTATAAGAATTGTCGAGCTGATAAAAATTTGTTTTATATAAAAGTTTATTGCTGAAATTTATTTTTAATATTTATTTATTTTGTTGTTTTCAAAAACAAAATATAAAATAATTTTATTTAAAGACATGATTTTTTTTTTTATTTATTTCTATAATACCTTTTTTTATAAGAAAAAGATGACATCATCTCAAAGGACTATTAAGTTATTAAAACACACCTGTATATAAAAAATGGCATTTCAGTTTCAAATATTAAGTATTTTTATATTAATAACCTTTTCAGACTTGATACTTAAATTAAGTGAGAATGAGTCGAATATGATAAATAAAAATAAATAATAATTAAAAAATTTTCAGTGGTTAAATTTTTGTATAAAATAATATTTATAACAAAATACATTTTTTTATTTTTTTACAGCATATTTAGTATATTTACATACATTTCAACAATGAACATTCATTTCCAGAATTTTGTTTGAAGATTAAAATTGATAAAATGCTACTTTTAAATTTTTGAAATTTTAATTTAATTTCAATATTTAAAAAATCATTTCTATAAATGGCCTACGTAGTTTTTCCAGTCTGAACAAAAATTAAAAATAAAATTAATTATACATAAAAATGTTCATAATTAATTAATTATAAAATTATAATTATAAAATGCTTCTCTAGCATAATTTTGTGTGGAAGGGGGCTTTAATTTTCGATATACTTTTCCCAAAACGAATAAAGTTACAAAGAATTCATGATTTCTATATTTAAAAAGAAAAAATATTTATAATGGAATTTTCCAAACAAATTTCTGAATTTTTTTAAAAAATATTTACATTTTTTTAGTTGTTTTAAATCAGTTTTATGCCCCCCCCCCCTAATAAATAATGATTTTTTAAAAATTAATTAATTAAATCGAAAATTTTATTCCACGAAAAATCGTATGAAAATATAAAATTGTTGTAATTTCTTCTTCAGTGAATTTTCTATAGCAAAAAGAAACTGCAACAATTAATAAAACATGGAATTAAATTTTTAAAAAATTATTTTTTTATTAAAAAATGTTCCATTATCGTTTGATATTAAAATTCGTAAAAAAATGTTAACAATGAATTCGAGTGTGAAAATTATTTATTTTTTATGCAACAATTACGCAAAAAAAACGCGTGTCTTATTCATCCCCTTTTCGAAACGAAGTCATTTAAACGCCGACCGTCATATCCACGGTCCCCTAAAGTACGATAGTCGTCTGTCCGGCCCGCGCCAACATCGTGCCCAGCCATGGAAAACAAGCATGGCCTACTGTCTTTCGTGGGACCGATGTATCGCTGCGTTCCCACGAGCTGCAGATGCCTATACGTGGCACCTGGTATAAGAGATACCAGAGCGAAACGTGCATACGACCCACACTTGGCGCGACAGAGACGCCAAATCGACGGAAAGCTCTTTCAAATAACCCTTGTTAAGTCGTTGAAAGATATGTTGAATTTCTGTGATACTTTTCAAAGGATCCTTTGTGTCGCGTATAACAGTTTATGTAAAATTTTGCGTTGTTTTCTTTTTTAGTGATCAATCGTTTCCAAACGGTCGCAAACGCGCACCGCCATCGTAATTTATTCGACTCGAGCCGGAAGAGTTAATTCAAGTGACGTTGCTTTAATAAAATCAATATTCTTGTTAATCAACATCAGTCAAAATAAGTAAATTAAGAAAAATTTTTAATAAAGGTTTAAAGTTATGGAAGCTTTCATTTTGTTTTAACCAACTTATTAAAAACGTTTAAATCTAGATAGTTGAGCATTAAACCGTTAAACCAAAAACGTTCTCAAAAAACTGAAAACCTGAAAAATTGGGTTGTTCTTTTTTTTTAATTCCATTCTTGTAGATTAAATTTTCGTTATTTTCTATCATTGTTAATTTGCAGTCGATTTATTGTATTTTATAATTTTTATCTATTTTTGTTAAACAAATTAAATAGTACAATTTATAAAATGTATAAAGAGGTATTCATTTTATAATGTTAATAAAAAAATATATATTTAAAAACTGATGACGTGATGACTGACAGTGATGACGATGACACTGATGACATTTCACAATAACATTGCATAAGAAAGTGATTTCGAGTGCGTAAGTTCAAAGTGTCGCGTGCTGTTGATAATACCTATTTGTTGAAAATGTCATTGAAAAGTACACGCGTTTGTATGTTATCGGCCTATCAGGCTAGACGTTTATATCGCATATTCGATAATTTTTAATTACATTTATCGACGTACGGATTACGATAATAAAATGAAAAATGTCGTACTTTCTCGTCAACGGCATCTTGATAATTACCCACGTTGGGCGCTAAAAATATCATACAAAATTTTATAAAACATCGTCGTATTTTTAAACTACTATGGGTATTAAAAATTTGCTACACAGTTTCTTGAAAATATTTACAAACTAATTTACTATTAAAGTTAGTGACTCACATTAATAATTCTTGTAAACTATTCCTGCTAAATTGGTGGCTTTAAAAAATTATTGTTATTATTATTTAATATGCTCCACGTGGTCGGTAACAAAATAAAAATTCAAGTCAAAAAATATGAAATCTACACCATATGAATCTTCAGAAAGACAATGTAGTTCCAGAACGAAAATCAATATATTTTAATTGAAAACGGCCATGGAAGCCTGCGATTTACTTTAATATCTGACGATTGATTTTTTTTAATTTATAAATTTAATTTTTGTGATTATCCTTAAACGCCTGTCTGTCTGCCTTTACAATTAATTTATTGTAATCTTTTTGTCTGTAATTTTTAAACACATTTTGAACTCATTTATTTATCATTTTTAAACTACTATGGGTATTAAAAATTTGCTACACAGTTTTTTGAAAATATTTACAAACTAATTTACTATTAAAGTTAGTGACTCACATTAATAATTCTTGTGAACTATTCCTGCTAAATTGGTGGCTTTAAAAAATTATTGTTATTATTATTTAATATGCTCCACGAGGTCGGTTCCAAAATAAAAATTCAAGTCAAAAAATATGAAATCTACACCATATGAATCTTCAGAAAGACAATGTAGTTCCAGAACGAAAATCAATATATTTTAATTGAAAACGGTCATGGAAGCCTGCGATTTACTTTAATATCTGACGATTGATTTTTTTTAATTTATAAATTTAATTTTTGTGATTATCCTTAAACGCCTGTCTGTCTGCCTTTACAATTAATTTATTGTAATCTTTTCGTCTGTAATTTTTAAACACATTTTGAACTCATTTATTTATCATTTGGCTACGTTCTCTTGTACTCTTCGTCCTTATTGGTGCTTTTTAAGAATTTGTCATTTTATGCTTGTGGATGTTATCTGTTTCGATTTATATAGATTCGATAAAATAAAAACTCAAGTACCTTATTGATGGTGACATATTGATACTGATATACGTTCGGCGCCATAAATATGCCATACATTTTTTCGTTCAACCGGGTAATATAATTATGACGGATTATAATCTTATTTTGCATTTAATGCTTTTTATTTATATTTCGTTTTTATTGTTCGCGCCCGTAATTACCGGAAATATTACAGTTAAATTATTACAAAAAAATCCTGTAAAGATTGACTCGATGTTGATATCTTGTTGTTGATATCTTGGATAATGCAAGGCTTCGCTATAAAATTTAACTGGGAAGTCTGGAAGGAAGTAAAATCCTCCAGTCTGAAGACGTCCTTCTTTTCGTTCGTTTCTCTCTGTCTGTTAAACAATTCTTCACTGTTTCTTATTTTTCGTTTTTCAAATTTCTTTTGACTCTTCTACTTTTCTTCTATTTATAATATAGTAGCAGGTACTGATATCCTGTGGATCTTGTAAAAATTCAAGCACTTTGGGCGCTAAAAATTTTCACTTCGTGACATCCTGCTGTGACCCAACGTTTGTGTTAAAAAGACACATATTTCCGAAATTCGGAAATCAAAATTTATTCAGCGTTAAACGTAGTGGCTTCAAATATTTAAAAAAATCAGAACAAATTGGTTTTTATTGAAAAATACAAAGTATTTAATGTAAACCGTTGTTTTTTGAAACTAAAAAGTTTTCTAAACGCGATAAAAACACAGTCTATTGATTATACAGTGTGGTGATAAAGTTTGGAACAAAATTTATAAAAGCGTTTTATAATGTTTTTAAGAAAATCGCTCGGACAGGTCAATTTTTGTTTTTAAAATGCCGTCTTCTGAAGTTAATTTTTTTGGAATGACGTCATTTGTTTTTGAACAATGACGTCATCATAAATTTTTTTAAATAACAACCCACACTTTTTTTTCTGTTTTTAATAGACCTTCTTACTACTTAAACGATGATGTAAAAAAATTGGTACCTCACATAAAAATTTTTTTGAATAAATGACACATTTACTTCAGATCGTCAGTGCTTATAATTTAGTAAAAATAATAATCGTAAACATTCTAAATTAAAGCAAATAACAGTAATTTATGTATCTAAGACGAAGAGTGAAGCTTTAAGGTGCATTGACGTCATTATCGATTTTTTTAAATGACACCTATTATTTTTTTCTTTTGCTTTTGATAGACCTCCTTGATGTTTAAGTTGTGATTACCGAATTAATTCTTTACATAAGAACTTTTCTGAAAAAAATAACATTTTTTCTTCAAAAAATTAAAATTTTTGCTTAAAAGAAAAAATTTAATAAATGTGTCATTTATTCAAAAAAATGGTTGTATAAGGTACCAATTTTTTTACATCACCGTTTAAGTAGTAAGAAAGTCTATTAAAAACAGAAGAAAAAAGTGGGAGTTGTCATTTTAAAAAAATTATGATGACGTCATTGTACAAAAACAAATGACGTCATTCCAAAAAAATTAACGTCAGAAGACGGCATTTCAAAAACAAAAATTGACCTGTCCGAGCGATTTTCTTAAAAACATTATAGAACGATTTTATCAATTTTGTTCCAAACTTTATCACCACACTGTATATAACGATTATTGCTCCTTCTTTGCGCTGAACATAAAATTTACAAAATAGCTGCACCTGAAGGCAACTGCGTTTATTTCTGAATCGAAATTCCAAACGCGCACTCTTATTAAACTCGCTGGAAATTTCTCGAGAAATCCGGGCAATACTCATGAAAAATGTATTAATTAACCCGTCATTACTGACATCGGTTATCAAATTGGGTTTCGAGGTTTTAATCCTCGATCTCGCCAACGTCTGATGATCGTGCAGGTGAATTATTTATCGAACCATGGATAAACGGCATTTGACCTCATAACTGATTGGGATAATCGAATTAATGGGGTGCATGCAACGGAGTGACAAAGCAGCAGTGGCGTACTTACATAATACAGACGGATTGTACGCATTGCATTTAAATTGTGTCCTGCGGCACAACGAGTTTAATAAGATAAGTTGGGCAAACATTGCGCTAATAGACGTAATGGTTATTTAACCGCACAGAAAATCGTATATTTAGTTGGATAATTGAATTTCGTGTTTGTTACATTGAAGTGGGATCCATGAGTGTCAATGAAATGGCTTAAAGCAATGAACGGCTAATGGATTTCCAATTTAATCGATTTAAAAAAAATTTCAGCCAATTTCAAACGTGTCATCGAGAGAGAAAATGAGTNTTTTTTTTAAATGACAACCCCCACTTTTTTCTTCTGTTTTTAATAGACCTTCTTACTACTTAAACGGTGATGTAAAAAAATTGGTACCTCACATAACAATTTTTTTGAATAAATGACACATTTACTTCAGATCGTCAGTGGTTATAATTTAGTAAAAATAATAATCGTAAACATTCTAAATTAAAGCAAATAACAGTAATTTATGTATCTAAGACGAAGAGTGAAGCTTTAAGGTGAATTGACGTCATTATCGATTTTTTTAAATGACACCTCTTATTTTTTTTCTTTTGCTTTTGATAGACCTCCTTGATGTTTAAGTTGTGATTACCGAATTAATTCTTTACATAAGAACTTTTCTGAAAAAAATAACATTTTTTCTTCAAAAAATTAAAATTTTTGCTTAAAAGAAAAAATTTAATAAATGTGTCATTTATTCAAAAAAATGGTTGTATAAGGTACCAATTTTTTTACATCACCGTTTAAGTAGTAAGAAAGTCTATTAAAAACAGAAGAAAAAAGTGGGAGTTGTCATTTTAAAAAAATTATGATGACGTCATTGTACAAAAACAAATGACGTCATTCCAAAAAAATTAACGTCAGAAGACGGCATTTCAAAAACAAAAATTGACCTGTCCGAGCGATTTTCTTAAAAACATTATAGAACGATTTTATCAATTTTGTTCCAAACTTTATCACCACACTGTATATAACGATTATTGCTCCTTCTTTGCGCTGAACATAAAATTTACAAAATAGCTGCACCTGAAGGCAACTGCGTTTATATCCGAATCGAAATTCCAAACGCGCACTCTTTATTAAACTCGCTGGAAATTTACTCGAGAAATCCGGGCAATACTCATGAAAAATGTATTAATTAACCCGTCATTACTGACATCGGTTATCAAATTGGGTTTCGAGGTTTTAATCCTCGATCTCGCCAACATCTGATGATCGTGCAGGTGAATTATTTATCGAACCATGGATAAACGGCATTTGACCTCATAACTGATTGTGATAATCGAATTAATGGGGTGCATGCAACGGAGTGACAAAGCAGCAGTGGCGTGCTTACATAATACAGACGGATTGTACGCATTGCATTTAAATTGTGTCCTGCGGCACAACGAGTTTAATAAGATAAGTTGGGCAAACATTGCGCTAATAGACGTAATGGTTATTTAACCGCACAGAAAATCGTATGTTTAGTTGGATAATTGAATT